>CM024529.1:17811699-17964064 GCA_014182385.1 Eucalyptus viminalis | reverse complement strand
AGTGAAGCCTTCGTTGACCAGCGTTCGCGTGTCTTCGCCATCAACTCCACGAAGCTGCGAGCGTGAAATTGAACGGCCTTCATCTGACCGTGCGAAGCCCACCGAAGTCCAGCGTTGTGGGCCCATCTTCATCAACAATTCGGGCCTTTTTGTTGTAGCCCAGTCCAGTCCAATTCAGCCACTCCAGTTCAACGTGCAGCCCGGTAGTCTTCAAGCCCAGTCGAATTTCATCAGCTGCAGCTCAATTCCAAGCCCGCACCAATTAAAGCCCAAGAGTGGGCCCAATTCCAGTAAATCAATTTCAGCTCAGCCCACAAATTGAAGCCCATCTTCAATTCAGCCCAAGAGCAAACCCAGCCCGTTTCAAGAACAAATCTCAATTGGGCTGAGATTTGTTGGGCCCAAGTTTAAAGCCCGGTCCAAGCCCGCCGATGTTGTCGAAAGCTCGATTTCGGCCGCCGTCCCGCGGTGATTCGGTTCCGTTTTTTAATCAAGTGAGTTTTACTCACTAATACTTTCTTAGTTTGCTAATTATGCTTAGGATTGGTTAGATTTAATTAAGTGCAATTAGGTGGTTAGATTAGGTTAGAACAATTAAATTAGTGACTTAATGATGCATGTTAGGTGGTTAGACTTAGTCACTAGTAAGTAGAGAGCTTCTAATATTTATTGAATGTATCTTGGGATTTTTCCTGACCCGTTTCGGGCTCCAATCAAGCAATACGGGCCTAAATTGGATTTTTAATATTTATTTGTTTAATTTTCGAAATTAATTAATAATTAATTATTTTTCCAGAAATGCAACCAGGGATGGCCGGTGACCGGAATTTCGTGTTGATTGTCGTGGTGCAGTCTGTTTATTTAATTGAGCTTCAATTTATATGGAGTTGATTTAAATTGTGAAATTAGAAGATTTGTCCTAAATTGTTTGTTATTGAATATTTGATTAGTAGATGGCCGAGTATGGGTATATAGCGCCAGTTACATTGATGGGCTATATAGTAAAGAGAATGGTGAGAGTTAACGAGAATGTTATTGGCCGAGACCAATCAGGTACGATATTATTGGACATACGTGGTTCAGTGATTGAAGGTATCACTGGCGAAAACAGCGCCTTAAAGAACGCACGTGAATGACTTATAGACAAAACGTGGTTCGGTGATTAAGGAAATGTCACTGGTGAAAACGACGCTTTAAAGACCCACGATATTGTCTATTGCCGATGTCACATTGGCGAAAACGGCGCCCTAGAAAGGACACGTGGTTCGGTGATCGAGGATATCACTGGTGAAAATGGCGCCTTAAAGATCGCATGGTGTCAGTGATCGGTATGTCATTGGTGAAACGACGCCCGAGAAACACATGTGATTTGGTGAAGGAGTATACCATTAGGGAATTATGGTATGAGTGGGAATGACCTAGAGGTGGTTCGAATGACATGTAATCAACTAAGTTGATTGATCAATGCTTGATCGGATGTCGTGAATTGTTTGAATATCTATGTTTAACCTTAATTTGGAGGTGGAATCTAAGTCCAAGGTAAGTCCTTTGACTTGTGCGTGTTTAGGCAGCTCATAGTGTATTGGCTTACTAATCGGGTCTTAGGGAGTAGAACTCGATGAGACGTGGTCTCATTGGTTATTGAATAACCATTTCAAGACCCTGAGGGGGAGCCAAGGAGGAGGAACCTAAGAAGGAGAGCACTGATGTGAAACTTGAAGAGGAGAAAGGTTTTTGAAGAAGAAGATGACCTAGAGAGGGATCTTGAGTATAACCTAGATGTGGATTGAGATCCCATCCCTTTTATGAACCCTGTCTTAGTGTAGATGGGTGTGAGACAAGTATGCTGTGAATAGTATTGTAAATATACTATAAGTTGTGCTGTTAATAAAAGTGTGGTTGTGAATTTCAATATGAAAAACATGGCATGCTTTTCTATCCCATTGTTTTATTGTCTCGGGATTTATAACTGCTTCCGCATGCATAAAGAAAGGGTCGGCGATACTTAGTCCGAGATATTGCACTTTAAAACCGATCTCGGTAGAAGGATGGGCGCATCCCCAGAGGATCGAGGCATGACATGACCATTGGATGGGTAGGATATAGCTGTTGATAGGCTAAGAATCCACAACATGAGAACTGGAAATGAGCTAGAGCAACTTTAACTATCAATAACATTAAAGAAAAGCAAGCAATGGAGAACCCACCACTGACTCACTAGTTTATAAATAAATGTGATAAGTGCATTATAAGTCCTAAACCTTTTCACAAATGTGTAATTGTCACGCCCCGATCCTCGGGCACGCACACATCTTTCTCATTTGGTCGATTTTATAATGCGATATCCCAGGACTAGTATCGCCGACCCTTTCATTTATTAAGCACATGCGGAAGCAGTTAAAATCCCAGACAAATAAAACGATGGGATAGAAAAGCAGGGCCATATTTTTCATATTGAAATTTATAACCAAACTTTTATACAAAACACAAATCACTTCATAACTATTCACATCAAAATGAATTCTCAAAAGAAGATAGACTCTCAGCCCATCCAGGCCATACTCAAGGCCCCTCTCGGGATTATCTTCTTCTTCCAAAATCCTTCTACTCAAGGTTTCACCTCCGAGTTCTCCTTCTCAGATTCCTCCTCAGCTCCTCAACAGGGTCCTGAAATGGTTTTCACCAAACTGGGATGAGACTACGTCTCAGCGAGTTCTACCCCACTAAGCCCGATTAGTAAACTATTATACTAAAGGCTGCCTAAACACGCACGGGGCAGAGGACTTACCTTGGCCTCTGATCCCACCTGCAAGTCAGTATAATTCACAATAAACAGCCATTCGCTTCAAACAAATCGAACTAGTCGATTACATGTCATACAATTCAATCCCCACCGTGGGATATTTAAAAGCTAGGCCACGTGTATTCTCCAGGACGACCTTCCAAGTCTCCGAGTCACGTGCCTCGAACCTTGGGCCCACGTGCATTCTCTAAGGCAACCTCTTCGCCAAGGTGATACATCAACTCACCGAGCCACGTGCCCTTTTAGATGCACGTACTTAGTCACGAGTTCCATCAATGCTCTCGGGCGTCGATTCGCCAAGGTGACGTACGGTGAACACTTTACGATGCTCTCGGGCGTCTTTTCGCCATGGTGATACACGATCACGAGCCAACGTAAACAATTCAATATGCTCTCGGGCGTCTTTTTTCGCCGTGGTGATACACGATCACGAGCCAACATAAACAATTCAATATGCTCTCGGGCGTCTTTTCGCCGTGGTGATACGAATCACGAGCCAACGTAAACAATTCAATATGCTCTCGGGCGTCTTTTCGCCGTGGTGATACACCGGTCACGTGAGCCAACGTAAACAATTCAATATGCTCTCGGGCGTCTTTTCGCCGTGGTGATACACGATCAAGAGCCAACATAAACAATTCAATATGCTCTCGGGCGTCTTTTCGAGTGGTGATACACCGATCACAGAGCCAACGTAAACAATTCTATATAATCAACCACTAAACTCACGTGCATTTTCCAGGTGATATTCCAATTCACCGAGCCACGTGTCCTCTTTGCAGTGGTTACCAATTCACTTTCAATATCGACAACCAATGCCCAACTATTTCTCAATCAAATAATTAAATCAACTCAACAAAACATTATAAATGCTGAATAACATACTTGGCCATTCACCAATCGATAATTCAATCTCAATCGATTCCAATCAATTTAGGGTAAATCCTAAAATATCACAATTTATTCAATTTCATACAACGTAGAGCTCAAATAAATAAACGGGCTGCGCCACGACGATCGGCACGAGATTTCGTCGTCGGCCATCAAAATCTTAATTTCCGAAAAATAATTAATTAATAAATATTAAAAATTCAATTTAGTACAAAATAAAGCCCGATTAAATAAACGGACTTCACCACGGTCATCAGCATAATTTTCCGATCCCGAGCCATCTCGGTTGAATTTTCAGAAAATAAATAATTATTTAATGCAATTCCGAAAATTAATAATTAAATACTAAAAATATCCACTTAGGCCCGAAAAGCCTAATTGGAGCCCACTAAGGGTCGGGAAAAATCCCAAGGCACTTCCAATAATTAGTAGACCATGTCTACGGCTAATTGCACAATCAATTTATCTAAATCACATCACAATTGACTAATAATTGCTAATTTATTTAAATCTAACAACCTAAACATAATTAATTAAATCTAAACCAGCTTAAAGCATAATTAGCCAACTAATCCAAGATTAGTGAGATTACTCACCAAATCGCCCGCAAATCGGATCAATCCGTCGGCGGCGACGCGAGGAACGATTGTTCCCAAAGCGACTCACGGATCCGAGGCCGGAAACGGCCCAAAACGGGCCGAACACCCGGAAACCCATTTCGTGGGTTTTCGCCCGTCGGCCTGGTCGGGCGAGATCCGGCGGCCAAAACGGCGAGGGAAGGCCGGCGAGAGGGCGGGGTTTGCGGGGTGGTCCGGCGAGGCTAGGCGGTGGCGGAGGTGGCCGGACGGGGGCTGGTCGGTGCGAAACGGGCGGTCAGCCGGCGGGTTCGCGCGGCTCGGGCGTGCGCGGACGGCGGAACGGACGGCGCACGGGCGCGGGCATTGCGCGGCGTGCAGCGGCGGTGCGGCGGCGGGGACGAGCGGCGACGGGCGAGGGGCGAGCTGTCTCCGGCTCCGAGTTCGCACGCGAAGAAAAGAAGGAGAAGATAGGAGGCGGTTACGTCGTGAGGGGAAGAAAGAAGAGAGAGGAGAGAGAAGGATAAGCATTGACCGGTCAAAGAAAGAGAGAAAGAGGGAATGGGCGGTGGGGAATTCGCACGAGGGGGAGGAGAGGAGAGAGAGAAGAGAGAGAAAAAAGAGAGAAAAGGGAGAGAGAAAAAGAAATAAATAATATCATTATTCCACTTTTCCTTTTCTCTTTCCCTTTCCCTTTCTATTTTCTTTTGGTCTTCGATTTTTCTTCCGATAATTTCTTTCTTGAAATTTCGGACTCGGCAATAAATTGATAGACGATGAGACGGTCCTAAAAATGAATTGTGACACGCTCGAATATTCGATTCCCGAAACCAATTTAAATTTCATGGTTAGAATCAATCAAACGCGATTTTAGTCCAATCCAACCAATTGAGTAGCTTTTAGGGATTTTTACCGCGGATACATCCCTTAACGGCTTCACCCAATAGGTTAGTTAACTCGTGAGTGATCGCTCACTGAGAGAAAAAGGACCATAGGCACGTTGACGACATGCCCATTTCACTTTATCGAAACGGGGTCGAATTTCGGGATGTCAACTCTTCCCCTCTTATAAAAATTTCGTCCTCGAAATTTAAACCCTTACACACTTTGCTCAAAATGGCGGGGGTACAATTGTCTCATCGACTCTTCGTCTCCCAAGTCGTTCCTTCAAGCCGTGGTGTTGCTGGACCACTTTGACCAACGGAATGGTCTTTGTACGCGTAACTTGCTGCTTTGCGATCGACAATCTGAACCGGGCTTTGCACGTATGACACACGGTCATCCACGTCCAATTCCTCGAAATTGAGCACGTGGGTCGGGTCAGGCTCGTACTCCCTTAACCTCGACACATGAAAGACGTCATGCACTTGCGCCAAACTTGGCGACAACGCAAGACGATACGCTAGGTTTCGATTCTTTCAAGAATCTTAAACGGACCCTACGTACCTCGGACTCGGTTTACCTTTCTTACCAAAGCAAAGTTCCCCTCATTGGTGACACTTTCGAAAAAACGTGATCACCAACTTGGAATTCCAAAGACCTTCGGCGCTTATCGCATAACTTTTTCGCTCGCTCTGCGCTATCTTTAATCCGTCTCTAATCACTCGCCACGGCATCTACCGATTGCCGAATCAACTCGGGCCGATATCTTCCTCTCCGACTTCATCCCAACCCACCGGAGTTCCCGCATGCTCGCCATACAACGCTTCAAATTGAGCCATCTTGATGCTCGCGATAATCGTTGTTGCGGGGGCGAATTCCATCGAGATGAAACCGATCTTCCCAACTTCCTTTGAAGTCTATTACACACGCTCTCGGCATGTCTTCAAGAGTCCGAATTGTCCTTTCGCATCGGCTATCCGTCGAGGATGATACGCCCTACTTGTGCGAAGCTTTGTACCTAAAGCACTCTGCAAGCTCTTCCAAAAAGCGCGGAAACCTCGGGTCTCTATCGATGTTATCGTAACCGACACTCCATGCACACGAACCACATGACGCACATACAAGTCGCGTGTCTATCTAGACTCGGGTCCTTCGAACCGCAATGAAGTGAGCCGACTTTGTCACCGTCGACTACTACCCAAATCGAATCATTCCCCCTTTGACTCCTTGGTAGTCCAGTCACGAAGTCCATCGTGATATGTTCTCATTTCCACTCTGGGATCACGAGAGGTTGTAGAAATCCTCCCGGCTTGCAATGCTGGGCTTTTACTTGCTAACAAGTCAAACACTTGGCCACATGCTTGGCAATGTCCGCCTTCATACCTGACCACCAGTAGTGTTGACGCAAATTCTGTTACATCTTAGTGCTTCCAGGATGAATGCTGTAATTGCTACGATGTGCTTCAGATAAAATTTATTTTCTAAGCTATACATCGTCAGGTACAACTAAACGTCCACGAAGCCTCAGTACCCCATCATCAGAAACTTGAAATTCAGCCTTTCTTTTATCGCTATCCTCTTGAAGAATTCTCTGTACATCTGGATCTGTCGGTTGAAGTTGCTTGATTCCGACCTGGACATCCGGTTCAACCCGAGGGTGGCCATAAAACTTGAAAGGCGGCCTACCTCAAATTTGAATCCGAATCTCGAGCTCTCTCGATTAAGTTCCACTCCTTAATCAAGATTTTTGCTATTGAAGACTTCCGACTCAATGCATCGCGACCTTGTCCGCCTTTCCCGGTGATATAAAATATCACAGTCGTAGTCTTTCAAAGAACTCCATTCATCTGTCTCATATTCAACTCTTTCTAAGAGAATAAATACTTGAGACTTTGATGGTCCGTGAAGATTTGAAACTTTTCCCCGCACAAGTAATGCCACCAAATTTTCAAGGCAAAGATAATCGCGGCGAGCTCTAAGTCATGCGTCGGATAGTTCAATTCATGAGGTCTCAACTGCCGAGAAGTGTATGCAACAATTACGCCATGTTGCATCAGCCACGCAACCCAATTCCCCGAATGACGCATCACTATAGATCTCGAATCCTCCGGGACCGAGATGGAATCGTCGCCACAAGTGCGGTAGTCGGCTTTCCTTCGACTCTTGGAAACTACGCCGCACTTGTCCGACCATATGAACTTCTCATTTTTCTTCAGAGCTTTGTCGAGGCGATGCCAACGCCGAGAAACTTTCTACAAACCGTTTGTAATAACTGCCAATCCAGAAAACTTCGATTTCTCGTCACCGATGTTGGTCTCGCCAATTGATCACGGCTTCTATTTTGCTCGGGTCGACGGAGATTCCGTCTCAGGAAATCACATGACCTAAGAACGCAACACGAGTCAACCAAAACTCGCATTTGCTAAATTTAGCATGGTGATGAGTTCTTAAGGTCGAAGCATTAATCTCGATGATTCTCATGCTCTTCATTACTTCTCGAATAGACTAAGATGTCATCAACGAACACAATCACAAACCGATGATCCACTTATTCATTGAACGCCCGTTTGTCAAATTCATGACAGAAACCTGGAGTGTTCACCAAGCCAAACGATCTTTTACAATACTCTCGTAAAAGACTATATCAAGTACGAACAATTTGCCTTTCGTACAACCTCTTTCCCGGGTTCGTAACTAACGACTTCAAAATCTCAAGTCAAGCTTTAAAACATCGATACTCTTTATAATTAGTCACACCATTCATTGATCTTTGGCAAAGAACACTTGTCCTTGATCTTCACCTAATTGAGTTGACGATAGTTGATACACACTCGCAATAAACCATATTTCTCCTTCTCACAAACAAAACCGATGTTTCCCAAAAGTGATGCACCGATATACACGAATTCCTCATTCATCAATCATCACATCTGCATCTTCAATTCTACCACTTGAGACAACAACAATGGGTAAGAAGCCTTCGAGAGTGGCTCTATCCAGGGTGCTATCTCAAGTGCAATTTCAATCTCTCTTTAAGCAGAACCCAAGCAATTCCTTTGGAACCATCTTAGAAATTTTCGTATCACGGTCACCTTCTTCTCATTCTATTTCTCAACCGACACATCCACTACTTTTGTCAAATCAATCTTGGCAACCTCCGTCTAACAAACGGATTGTCTTTAGCCAACGAGATTAATGAAATCGAAGATTCTTTTCGACTCCTAATAACCTTGACATTTTCACATGCTAATGGACTCAATTGGATTATTCCATGACCAAGATTCATTATCACAAGATGCTCCATAAGCCCACACTATTCATGTGGCATTAATTTCACACTTCAGACAACTAATCAAGCACAATTGTTGCTAGTAATTCATTCTCTTTCACTTTTACGTCAACAATTTAAGTTCTACCAACTCAAAGACAAAACTTTGCTACGCTTTCGTTCGATAAAATCACTTCCAACACATTCTTTCTCCAATCGGTGCAAGATCAATTCTACTCCCATTCCTTTCGCCATCCTAGTAGCGTTACGCATGATGGCGATGCCTATGCTACCTTGGACTTCCACCGACAATCCTTCACCCGATGGCCATGCTAGTCATCATCACAACATGTTCTAGTCATACTCGGACACCGGATTTACCCATGCTTCCTTCTACAATTCGACACTTATCTGGTGCATCTTTTATCTTCTATTAGGCAAAAGCATGCACTCTTTTTTTTGCCTCATCATTCTCGCTAGGACCACTCCCCGACCGAGATATCCCTGTTAGCTATACTCCACACAAATTCGCGTCCTTGGAAGGACATAATGCTGATCTCCATCATCACGTCCGAAAACAACCTGATCTATTTGACTCGGTGCCAACTTGACTACTCCATCCTTCCTCGTGAGTGGAATATAATATTTTTCTCTCAACCTCGGTCTTTTCCCTGACCGATTTCCATTTCTGCCTGAACTGGATCTATACCTCGGCTCGAATGCAATGACTCGCTCTCGGATCACATCTCCACTCTGGATCTCAGCATGCAAGGTGACAACAACGGTTGCGATAGCGACAACAACAACAGCGGCTTAATCCTGAGCTTACTAGCTCATCCAGTTCCCAAGGAACACTAGCATCAAAACGATCCTAAAGAACTTAGGATCATTCGACGCCGCTACACTAGCACCAACTGCGGTGGTACTCTTACACTCGAGCCGCGCAGTCAACACTCTGCCACAACCACCTCGGGTGCACGACCATAGTCGGTGCATCATCCCGAGTCACGAGGACATTGTCCTCTCACTAGGAGTTCTCGGCTCTGCTCGCTCATGGTTCGTCTTTTCGAAACACCGTCTTCCAAATCCACAGGATTAGAAGATGAGCGATCCACACACAACAAACAATTCTAGCATTCGGCTAGCACAGACATGCATTGGCATGAATTTAAAGGCCATCCTACTAACTATCCCATGGTCAACGCTCCTTATCACTCCAATCTTTAACTCGCTCGATACCACTTCAACCGGATGTCACGCCCGATCCTCGGGCACGCACACATCCTTCTCATTTGGTCGATTTTATAATGCGATATCCAGGACTAGTATCGCCGACCCTTTCATTTATTAAGCACATGCGGAAGCAGTTAAAATCCCAGCACAATAAAACGATGGGATAGAAAAGCGGGGCCATATTTTTCATATTGAAATTTATAACCAAACTTTTATACAAAACACAAATCACTTCATAACTATTCACATCAAAATGAATTCTCAAAAGAAGATAGACTCTCAGCCCATCCAGGCCATACTCAAGGCCCCTCTCGTGATTATCTTCTTCTTCCAAAATCCTTCTACTCAAGGTTTCACCTCCGAGTTCTCCTTCTCATTCCTCCTCGCCTCCTCAACGGGGTCGAAATGGTTTTCCCTGGCCCGGGATGAGACTACGTCTCGGCGAGTTCTACCCCCACTAAGCCCGATTAGTAAACTATTATACTAAAGGCTGCCTAAACACGCACGGGCGGAGAGGACTTACCTTGGCCCTCGATCCCACCCGCAAGTCAAGCACAATTCACAATAAACAGCCATTCGCTTCAAACAAATCGAACTAGTCGATTACATGTCATACAATTCAATCCCCCACTGTGGGATATTTAAAAGCTAGGCCACGTGTATTCTCCGGGACGACCTTCCAAGTCTCCGAGTCACGTGCCTCGAACCTGGGCCCATGTGCATTCTCTAAGGCGACCTCTTCGCCAAGGTGATACATCAAGTCACCGAGCCACGTGCCCTTTTAGATGCGTACTTAGTCACGAGCTCCATCAATGCTCTCGGGCGTCGATTCGCCAAGGTGACGTACGGTGAACACTTTACGATGCTCTCGGGCGTCTTTTTCGCCATGGTGATACAGCGATCACCAGCCAACGTAAACAATTCAATATGCTCTCGGGCGTCTTTTTTCGCCGTGGTGATACACGATCACTGAGCCAACATAAACAATTCAATATGCTCTCGGGCGTCTTTTCGCCGTGGTGATACACGAGATCACGAGAGCCAACGTAAACAATTCAATATGCTCTCGGGCGTCTTTTTCGCCGTGGTGATACACGATCACGAGCCAACGTAAACAATTCAATATGCTCTCGGGCGTCTTTTCGCCGTGGTGATACACTGATCACAGAGCCAACATAAACAATTCAATATGCTCTCGGGCGTCTTTTTCGCCGTGGTGATACACTGATCACAGAGCCAACGTAAACAATTCAATATAATCAACCACTAAACTCACGTGCATTTTCCAGGTGATATTCCAATTCACCGAGCCACGTGTCCTCTTTGCAGTGGTTACCAATTCACTTTCAATATCGACAACCAATGCCCAACTATTTCTCAATCAAATAATTAAATCAACTCAACAAAACATTATAAATGCTGAATAACATACTTGGCCATTCACCAATCGATAATTCAATCTCAATCGATTCCAATCAATTTAGGGTAAATCCCTAAAATATCACAATTTATTCAATTTCATACAACGTAGAGCTCAAATAAATAAACGGGCTGTGCCACGACGATCGGCACGAGATTTCCGTCGTCGGCCATCAAAATCTTAATTTCCGAAAAATAATTAATTAATAAATATTAAAAATTCAATTTAGTACAAAATAAAGCCCGATTAAATAAACGGACTTCACCACGGTCATCAGCATAATTTTCCGATCCCGAGCCATCTCAGTTGAATTTTCAGAAAATAAATAATTATTTAATGCAATTCCGAAAATTAATAATTAAATACTAAAAATATCCACTTAGGCCCGAAAAGCCTAATTGGAGCCCACTAGGGTCGGGAAAAATCCCAAGGCACTTCCAATAATTAGTAGACCATGTCTACTGGCTAATTGCACAATCAATTTATCTAAATCACATCACAATTGACTAATAATTGCTAATTTATTTAAATCTAACAACCTAAACATAATTAATTAAATCTAAACCAGCTTAAAGCATAATTAGCCAACTAATCCAAGATTAGTGAGATTACTCACCAAATCGCCCGCAAATCGGATCAATCCGTCGGCGGCGACGCGAGGAACGATTGTTCCCAAAGCGACTCATGGATCCAAGGCCCGGAAACGGCCCAAAACGGGCCCGAACCAGCTGGAAACCCATTTCGTGGGTTTCTGCCCTTGGCTGGTCGGAGCAGATCCGGCGGCCAAAACGGCGAGGGAAGGCCGGCAGAGGGCGAGGGGTTTGCGGGGGTGGTCCGGCGAGGCTAGGCGGTGGCCGGAGGTGGCCGGACGGGGGCTGGTCGGTGCGGAACAGGGGCGAACAGCGGCTGGTTCGCGCGGCCTGGGCGTGCGCGGACGGCGGAACGACGGCGAGCGCACGGGCGAGCGGCTGTCGCGGGCGTGCGAGCGGCGGTGCGGCGGCGGGACGAGCGGCGACGGCTGAGGGGCGAGCTGCTGTCTCCGGGCTTCTGGTTCGCACGCGAAGAAAAGAAGGAGAAGATAGGAGCTGGTTCTGTCGTGAGGGGGAAGAAAGAAGAGAGAGGAGAGAGAAGGATAAGCATTGACCGGTCAAAGAAAGAGAGAAAGAGGGAATGGGCGGTGGGGAATTCGCACGAGGGGGAGGGGAGAGGAGAGAGAAGAGAGAGAAAAAGAGAGAAAAAGGGAGAGAGAGAAAAAGAAATAAATAATATCATTATTCCACTTTTCCTTTTCTCTTTCCCTTTCCCTTTCTATTTTCTTTTGGTCTTCGATTTTTCTTCCGATAATTTCTTTTCGAAATTTCTGACTCCGGCAATAAATTGATGTACGATGAGGCGATCCTAAAATGGTGTGACACGCCGAATATTCGATTCCCAAAACCAATTTAAATTTCATTGGTTAGAATCAATCAAACGCGATTTTAGTCAATCCAACCATTGAGTAGGCTTTTAGGGATTTTTACCGCGGATACATCCCTTAACGGCTTCACCCAATAGGTTAGTTAACTCGTGAGTGATCGGCTCAGAGAAAAGGACCATAAAAGCACGTTGACGGCATGCCCATTTCACTTTATCGAAACGGTCGAATTTCGGGGATGTCACAGTAATTGAGTCCTAAGATTTTCAAAAAGTGTAATCAATTAAAGGACTTGATTGGGCTAATTTGATGAATTTTAGAACTTGATTGCATTATTTGAAAGTTATAAGATTCAATTACACTTTCCTGGTGAATTTCAGCACTAAATTGCAGATTTTAAAAGTTTTGAACTCGATTGCACTTTTGTGATAAGTTTTAGGACTTCCAATGCACATATCCATAAATAAATAGTCAAATTTGTTGTGCATCCATGATTTAAAGAGCGTTATTTTCCAAGCTAATTTGATGGTAAACTTGAAACTTGAAATATTCATCCATTAAACCATTATAGTAATGAGTAGAGAACTCACCTCCATGTATTGAATTGAATCAAAGAACCGATGCGAGTCATAGCTCTAGATATAATGGTGTGGTTAGATTTATAATTGGACTTGTTTCAAATAGAGAAGGAAGCAAGTCCAGTGTTGTTGACATGTATCATTAAATCCAACAAACTATCTTCTTTAGTTTGGATTAGTTAGAAGTTGGGGTGTGCAATCAAATCGTTATACCCTAGAACTAGATCAAATCGCCCGAAAAATAGATTTAGAAATCAAATCGTTAGAACCAGTCGAGGAATAGATTCTGAGTGAATATCCATCCAGAACCAAACCGGACCACCCTATTTTGGAACCAATTTTCTAAGCCAAAATGCTCAAACCTTAATTTATTTTTCCCTAAATTCTAAACTCAACATTCTGTCTTTTGTCCTCCCTCAGAACTCCTTGCCAATTTTTACTCCCCAAATTTTTATGGATGAATAGGGAATGATTTTTATTTTTTTTATCGTTTATAATTATACATGACTATATGTTCATCTTATGAATTTTTATTTTTGGCAGATAAGGATTTCTAGTATTCATCTTTTACTTCGAATCGTTTTATTACCTATAGTCTCATATGATTTTGCTGCAAAAAATGAACCAAAAAACGAACAAAAAAAAGTTCTCGGGTAGATCCTTGAATTGGATTGGAAAAACAAGTAGGTTCCTGAACCCATTCCAGGAAAACATGATAGGTTATAAGGTCCAAAAACTAAAAACCAGTTATAACATAGTAGGTTCTAAATTCCAGCTCTAGAACCTACCACTTTGAAACGAATCACTCTAGTTACAAGTAAGGCATAAAGGCTTTTCAATTACCAAAGAAAGATTCGATGGGTCAATGGTAGGGAAGGGGCACTCTTTCTTCTTCTTTTCCTTTATTTATTTTTCTTTCAGCTTTATTCTCCATGAAGTCAAAAAAGGGAATGACAGGGAGCCATGAGCAAAATCACCATTCTTACTAGATAAAGCAAAGAATAATACGGCTTTAGAAACAAGTATGCAACTATTCACTGATTTTATGCATGTTTCCTAATTTAGAAATTAATATCCTACGTGTATTAGGAATTAGATAGCAATTTAGGAAAGTATAAACTTTATTAATTGTGTGTTTAAGATTTAATATATATTATTCCCTAATTTGTCAGAGTCATCATGTACGTTTATGCAATTTCTTATTTTGACCCATAAGAAAAACTTAAAAATATTGCATCCATATCTCATATAGACTACATTTAATTGCAGAATAAATTTATTAATTATATAATATTCATGTTGCATGTTGCACGACATCTAGAGAGTTACATGTCTTAATGTCAATGTTTTAATAATTGAATTGCGTAGATAGGGTAAATTAGTAATGACATGTCATGCATTATCCATATTCCATATCATAAAAAGAAAAACCCAAAAAAATTAATTGACATTGCATTTAAAAATCATGTTTAGGTCATGCATACATTATTTGGTCTTGAGTTAACATTTTGCAAAACACTTGATATGTTGCATATAATGAAGCTTTTCTATTGCTTAGAGCATCAAGGTTTTCCTATTTCCTTAGGTAATTTAATTATCACTTTGATTATTGAGTGTTAAATTTCAGTCTACATACCTATATAATCATCTATCACATGTTAGTGGTTTAGAATTAAAATTAATCAAGACTACTTGCAAAATATTTTTGAATAAAGAAAAAAGGTATTGAAATGGCGTTAAATCTATCTAGCACAATCAAGTCTCCGTACGAATGAAATCTCCGACTCGAAAAGTAAAATATTCTCCCACATTGTACTTAGATTTTTAATTGACCAATATTAAATCAGTGATGATTCCAAAATGAATTGCTTTGGATGTTTAATTAAATTAAAAACCCCAAAGTTGTAATCGGTATGGGTTTGGCAAAATCCGTGTTGAGTCTTTGCTTAGCAATTCAATAGCTTTTCTTTGGTGGGTGGAGCCTAAGGGGAAGGGAAAAGGAACAGGAAAAAAAAAAACAGAAGGAACAGATCGATAGAAAAAAATAGAAAAGGGAAAATAAATTTGAACAACCGATAGCATTGTAGTAAAGTATTAACCTAGATAGAAGATAAATATAAGTGGTAACTTTATCTCATAATTCTGAAGGATTGATCCATTAAATAACAATTTATCAACGTTTTGCGAACATAAAAGAAGATTTGCTTCCACTTTTGAGAATGTGCATTCCCCAAATTGGGAGTGGACTATATTTTGTCTTCTTTCTTTTCTTTTGTACAAGGGCAGACAATAGGTTGAACTTTATTTTCTAAATCATGGTCCGACTATTGATTAATTTAGTCTCGTTGAACACGTAGATGACTTGAGCAGATGTGGATTACTTGCCCTGTGCCAACGTAAGCATAAGTAACAAAGGAACACTTTTAATGAGGCCGGAGCTTAACACATTGAAGACATGATCACACGAACATTATCTTATATGATATCTTGGCCTATGGACTTTATGTTGTCTTTTGTTAGCTATCAGCAATAAACGCTTTATGTTGCCAGTAATCATGATTGAAGATGCTATTAAGTTATTAAATAGTCAAGTATGCAAAGTACTTTTGGTCACTAAGAATTCTCCAAGAATTTTCCTTTTTTTCCCGACAAAGAACGCAATAAAGACATGATAATGCAAACATTTTCCATGTGATAGCAAAGTGAAAATACAAAAAGGAATTGAAATATAGCAAGACAAACACCCAAAAAAAAAAAGACAAAAAAAAAAAAGAAATAGAAGAGAATAGAAGAAGGTCGTCGGGTAAACGACAGAGCATTTCCATTTGTAGGTACATGTTTCTCTATATACAGTATATAGAAAAATATTTATTTAAAACGATCATCAAATAAACTACCTTTTATTTGCTATAAATGCTTAAAATATGCTGTCACAAGAATTGGCAACTCAAATTCATGTGGTTTGATTGGATTTCATGATCGTGTTAAGTCATGTAATTGGAGAACACCTATGTTTTCATTGACTATGCTATAAAACTCGCATATAATAAATTCGTGTCAATTCACGTTGCTTTTAAGTTCGTCCTATAATTGTGTATGGACATGTTAATTTGTGTCAGAGATTACCACCCCTCTAGCACCAATGATCAAAAATAGGTTTAAGGTAACACATGTCTCATCGTTTTAATCCTTGTTTTTCGAATCGCATAGTAGGGACAGGGTTGAGATAATTTTAATCCTTAGAGTGGTCATCACAATTGGGACCTTACCTTTTTATGCTCAATAATCTTTGTCCGCATTAGAACTTTTTTTTTTTCCAATCGGCCACTGGCACTTTGCTTTTGGTCTTCCAAGTATTCATCACAATTTCGACTTTCAGAAAACAAAGAGAGACATTATTCTTAATTTCACAAATTTTTTATATGCATGCTTATTTAGCCAATAACATATTATTAGGTTTCCAACAAATTTTTTTTTTTAAAGTATCAATACTTATTGCACATAAGACGAGAAGTTGAAATATTATTCAAAATGCTTATAAATGAAAACTACATGCTTTTTATATTCATGCAATCTCCTTCTACCTATCAATTTAAGCTTTTAGATTAATTGATAATAATCTCAAAAATCTTACATGATATCAAAGCAAAAGATCTTTGCTTTTGCATGGAATATTTAAATATTAAACCATGCTATCCCTTTTGCATATGTACGTCCAAACCCATATGTTAACTGTTGGCTTATGCATGAGAGGGGGCTTGAAAATACTATCTCATATTAGCTTAAACTTTTGGGTTAGATTTTCTAACATATACTTCCAAGGTTAGTAATGGTACTAACTTTATTCAAAATTACCAACCTTAATTCAAGTGACTTGCCCATTTTTATCCCATTAAGTCACCAACTAATTCTAACTTAATGTTTGAGTCACTTGTTTACTTTTCTTTGATCGTTTCAAAATTACCAATTGTTGCAATAATTAACCAATATTTATATGTGTAATTTATCTACGGATAAGGTTACTAAGTATTATATGAAATCAATAACTCTTATTTGAGTCCACTTACCCACGTTTATTGATAGCCACAAAATTACTAGTTATTTCAATATTCCAATAGTTCATAACATGTATTTCCGAACTTATCATTAGGTTATGTTTACCAATTCTTATACAAAATTACTACTGTATTTCAAAATTACTAGTTCTCTTAATAAATTGCTAACATTTATATGTGGAGCTTAAATTAGAAATTCTTATAGGAAATTAGATTTTTAAGTTTAAATATCTAACCCCTTCTCAAAATAAACTAGTAGCTATGTAAACTAATTTTGCATTACGGTTTTGCAATACGTAGTTATAATTTACGAGAGCATTCCTAGAACTGTTGAGTTAAAGGCTTTGAGATTAAAAACAAGTGAAGCCATCAAATATATGATTATGGAAAGCTCAACTGCCATCCAAAATATTTACAGATAAAAATTCATTTGAGACTCCAGTGTATTAAATGCTTCATCCAGTTTTTAGAAAGATCATACCATACAGTACTCTACGGTTCGACTCCAACATACGGGCCATGGCACATTATAGTTTTTCCCTCTTGATAAATCATGTCATGCAATTCTAGCATAACGTAAAAGTGGTAAAAGCCAATTGCATAGATAAATCGCTCCTTATCTTGTACTCTCATAACAAGAAGCGAAAGAGCAAAAGAGGGAAAGCAAGAGTGGAGCTTAAATTTACAAGTCCGAAGATTTCCTGAGAATTTAACCAGTACGCACCGGTCTAAGATATGTTGGGGCCCACTCTCCCCAACCTACCAGTGGGCTCACCTGTACCCCTGTTGACTCCCCTAAATTAAATATTCGTTGACCGCGGCACTATATAATATATGATTTAGCAAGTTCGCTACCCCCATCGGTCATATCACCGAGTAGAGCCCCTCTCCTGCTCCTACATTTCCCCTAGTAACCCGATGGCCAGACACCGAAAAAAAAAAAAAAAAAAAAAAAAGGCTAGGGAGTCTCGGTTTCAACGAGCAATAGCAACCGATGATGTTAATGAGCTACATAACTTTATTAAGGAGGAGCGACGCCTCTTCTTAGATCGCGTGTCCGAGGACCCCTTCCCGAATACTCCACTAAACAATTTAAATTTTTTTATTTTTAAATAAATTTTAGTTTTTTTTTAAGTTTTTAAATCTAATTTTAAAAAAACTGAATAAAAATTAATTAAAAAAGCCATGTGAAAAAATGAAAAATTATTTAAAATACTACGTCTGCGCCACATCAGCATTTTTCATTAGTAAATTTGACGGTGTTAACTTTAGGATTCGAATGAAACAATTTGATAAGTTTTAGAACTTGATTTTACAAGTTTTAGGACTTTTATTGTACTTATCCCTATATAGAATTACCACAAAATAGAAGGTTGGATGTGAAAAAGACAATATAGCAGAATATATTAGGTAAATGCTCTATATCCAACATCATCAATTTTGCTTTCAACATCTTGTCTTTAAGAGCCACCTTTTCAAGTGAGTTGCCAAGATATAGAAGGTTAAATGTAAAAAAATAGAATCGAGAATACCTAATAAACCAAGTCCAGTGGTATCTTTAAGATGTGACTTGTTACGACTAACATAGAAGCGTGAACAGTAACACAAAAAAAAAAAGGATTTGAGTAAAGAAATAAATTGCATAAGTAAAACTTGAATACAGTGGATTAATGAGGTCAGCTTTGTGCCTACTATATAGGAAGAGATCAATAAGAGATTGATAAGACAGTTCCAATATAATCAGTAAAGAAGATATTAGAATCCTTCAATTACACTCACTCATAAGTGTTTTTCAATTCTAGCTAAACCTGAACTTACAAGAATCAATTACAGGAGTTTTATTGCATTGTCATTCTCTTGGATGAAGTTTATCAATGCTCTTATATCTCTTGCAAATTTTCATTTACGTTAAACATAATCATAATGCATCCGAGACCAAACTCAACAACAAAATTATCTATATGCAAAAGAACCATAAGCTCTTCTCGGATGTCAACGTTTGCTTCATCATCAATGAAGAAAAGAAGTCTTGTGGAAATTAATTTCTTTTTTTCATCACTGATAATTCTATGGCAAGACTCCAATGATATGACCTAAGTTTCCTTGTGTTCAATTATAGACCAAATTTCAAAACAATCTGATTTTTTTTTTTGGGGGGTAAAAACAATCTGAACTAATTTCGAGCCATGACCAACGAATCTCCATTTTAGTAAGAAGTTCGATTTCATATCACCGGTTGTCGTTTCTCCTAAACCCCTATGGGGCTTCTCACTTATTGTAGAAGCTAGCCAAGTCTGAATAGTAACGGAACTTAGTCAATGGCAAATGCTTTTAGATTATTTGCTGTGTGCACTTTCTCAACGAATGTGGTTCCTTATGAAACAATAACACGTATAAAATGGTTTTTGACACCAATGTGTTTCGCCTACTTGAGTCAGTCATTGGTTCTAAAATTCCTAGACCAGCCTTGTGCGGGTCGGTCATCGTCCGAGAGTTCAGGTTAGTCCAACCTAGACCAACCCTAACTATATATATATATATAATATTTATAATTTTTTATATAGATAAAAAATTAAAATAAACGGCGTCAATAACATTAAACAGCTCTTTAGTGAAGAGTTCAAGTAATTTTACATTATTCTTCAATAACTTAGGTTTTTAATGTATTTTATGGCGTCAATAGTCATAATTTACAAAGGAGAAAAATATTTTCGTGAGAAGTCCTCACGGCATCCAAAAAGACACCTTATGGCATCCTCCTCTAGTATTCGTTCTCTTTTGTCGTATTTGTCCTCTTAGCCTTCAAATTGCTAAAATTGGAAAAAAAAAAAATTCTCTGCTCACCACTCGACACTTGCCTCGTTCACTTTAGATCACTTGTGCCGCTCGCTGCTTGATGCTCACTTGGCTTGTTGCTCCCCACTCGACATTCGATGCTTATTCTATTCAACGCTTATTCTATTCGACGCTCACCCCATTTGACCCTCACTGCTTGCCTTTCTTAGCTAACCTTGCTCATCATCAAACCCATTGGATCGGTATGGTTCTTGGTTACCCTTTCAAGGAGTACAAAAATGAAATAAAAAATTATTAGTTAGTCCTGAGTTAACTTTGAAACTGGACCGAACCTATTGGGTCCGTCCGGTTCTCAATTGTTCTTTTAAGGAGTATAAAAAATGAAATAAAAAATTATTAGTTGGTCCCAAGTTGACCCTGTAACCGGACCAAATCCATTGGGTCGGTCCGATCCTCAGTCTCAAGCTCAATAGGGTTGGTCCTCGGTCCCAAAAATTGAAGACCAATATTGTGCGGGTTGATCCTAGGGTTAGGGGTGGACCGACCCAACCCGGATCATGCTCACCCCTAATGCAAAGTATTTTTTTTTCTCTCCAAGAATTCTCCTTTTTCTACTGTTTTCCTGACAAAAAACGGAATAAAGACATGATAATACCAACGTTAGACATGTGAAAGCAAATTTAGCACTTTGCTTTTCTTCTTTTTTTTTCATCGATTTCCAGGTCTTTGCTTTTGATCTTCTAATTTCGACTTTAAGAAAACAAAGTGAGATATTATTCTTCTTTTCACAAATGTTGATTGATCCTTGAGAAGATAGATATAGGTGGTGACTTTATCTCCTAATTTTAGAGGATCTCAATCGATCGATTAAATAACAATTCATAATCGTTTTTCGAACATAAAGAATAATCGCATCCACTTGTGAGAAGGTGCTCTTTCCAAAATGGGTGTGAACTACTGGTCTTCTTTGTTTTCTTTTGTGTGGTAGTACAGACAATAGGACGAACCTTTAATATATGAATTGATGGTCCAACTAGTGATTAATTTAGTCTCGGCTGAACATATGGATGACTTGGGCAGATTTGGATTACTTGCTCTGTGCCAACCTAAGAAGCACCGACACTCTTTTGAAGCCTTCGTGTCGTGTCCAACATTCCAACACGCGAGTCCAAAATTCCGACACGCGGTCCCAACACGCATGGGATCAATTTTAAAAATTTTCAATACTTGAGGGGTCAAAATATAAATATATGAAAAAATAATGAAAATAACAAAGATAAAAGGGAAAGAAGAAAATTTTCACTCTCAAGTTTCTCACTTATAAGTTTTGACATTCCCGTGAGTGACGATGGAATGCCCCTCTTCTCGCCGGTGTTGCTCCACCGCCCTTGCAAACTTAAACTTGTGATTTATTTATTTATTTGCTTCTTTCGCCTCTCGCGAGGCATCACTTGTGAGTTATCTCTTTTGGTCTTTGCCATTAGCTTGCAAGTTATCTCTTACATTTCCATGGTGAATTTAGTTATTTCATTTTCTTTTGATTGTACTTCGAGAGTTCTTGTCCTAGATTTTCATTTTTCTTGAATCTTGTTTTGTAGAGGAGCTCCAAGCTAGTTTATGTCATGAGCTCCGAACTCTGTCCGGGACTATAAGAGATCTCACTAATTTCCGCGAAGTGTAAGAAAACATGACATGTTCCTTTAAATTTACTCTTTTGTGTTTGCAATTTTTGAATTTCTTATTCAATTTTTGTCAAATTAAAACAATGAATAATATTAACAAATGTTGAATAAATATTTTTAGTATAAATTAATTCTATGCTCTTTTTATTATTTATTTTTGCATTTATATATATATATATATATATATATATATATATATATATATAACATATCGGAACATGTCGGAATTCTGTATTTTTGAAAAATAACGTGTCCGCATGTCGTGTCGTGTCGTGTCGTGTCGCGTGTCGCGTGTCCGTGTCGGTGCTACATAGGTGCCAACACCATCATAAGAGAAAAAAACACTTTTTAATGAGGCAGGAGCCTAACAAATTAAAGACATGGATAGTACATACACTATCTTATATGATATCTTTGCCTATGGCCTTTATTCTGTCTTTTGTTAGCCATAAGATTAAAGAAGCTAATTAACTAGTCAAGTATGCAAAGTACCTTTTCTCTCCAAGAATTCTCCTTTTTCTACTGTTTTCCCGACAAAAAACGGAATAAAGACATGATAATACCAACGTTAGACATGTGAAAGCAAATTTAGCACTTTACTTTTCTCTTTTTTTTCATCGATTTCCAGCTCTTTGCTTTTTGATCTTCTGATTTCGACATTGAGAAAACAAAGTGAGATATTATTCTTCTTTTCACAAATGTTGATTGATCCTTGATATGTATACTTATTTAGCCAGTAACACAGTGTTAATTCACCAGCCATTTTTTTTGAAGTGCTAATGTTTATCTGTACTTCCAAGATTACTAATTTTTTTCATAATTAATCAACATTAATTTGTATAACTTACCAACATGATAAGGTGCTAACTTTTATTCAAAATTACCATAAGTGACTTCCCCATTTTTCTTCCATTAAATCACAACTAATTTTTGCTTAACAACCACTGTTTGAGTCGCTCGTTCAATTTTAATTGACTGTTTTGAATTTATCAATTGTTGCAATAATTTACCAACATTTATTTGTGCAGCTTACCAACTAATAATGCTACTAACTATTA
The DNA here is from genome assembly GCA_014182385.1 of Eucalyptus viminalis. Taxonomy (NCBI): domain Eukaryota; kingdom Viridiplantae; phylum Streptophyta; class Magnoliopsida; order Myrtales; family Myrtaceae; genus Eucalyptus; species Eucalyptus viminalis. The sequence goes on along the minus strand of CM024529.1, from coordinate 17,941,409 downwards.
TATAAAATTATCAATCTTATTTGAGTCCACTTACTGACGTTTATTTGATTGCCCCAAAATGACCAACTATTCCAATAGCTCACATCTATTTCAGAACTTATCAGTGAGTTAAAGTTACCAATTTTTATACAAAATTATCAACTTAGTTCAAAATTACCGATTCTCTTAATAACTTGCTAACATTTATTTGTGGATCTTAAATTATAAACTCTTATTACCAACTTTATTTCAATCAGTTATCAATGTTTTCTTTTTCAAAAATTACCAACTGTTCCAATAATTTAAGGACATTTTTTTAGCATCTTAAAAATGCTGTTAAAATGAAGCATACTTGTACAAAATTATCAACTCTTATTTGGATTCACTTGCCAAAGTTTATTTGGCCGTTTAAACGTTACAAACTTATTCCAGTAAAAATGCTATAGAAAAGTTCACTTGCCAAAGTTCACTGCCAAATTATCACCAACAGTTTTAAATCTTACCCAACTTTTTCAAAATCTTAACAAATTTATCTATGAAACTTGAGTTGCCAACTCTTATTTGAGTTATACCAATGTACATTTAATTATTTCCAGATTATTAATTGTTCCAATAATTCACTTGGATTCATTGGCAGGGCTGACCGACGTTTTAAGCTCATCAACTCTCATACAAAATTATCGATTCTTATTTGTGCCCACTTACCATTTTTTTTATTGTTTCAAAAGTATCGAATTTCCTATAGTTTACGCATGCTTTTTCTTGGAGCTTATCAATTAGTTATAGATAGCAAACACTTTTCAAAATAACCAACGCTTCAAATAATTTATCAATATTTATATCTGAAGCTCTTGTGCCATTAACTCCTCAAATGTATGATTAAATTCTGCAAATTATCTCTTTAGTTTGGGATTAGCAATAACAAGTAAGGCGTGAAAGCTTTTCTATTGCCTGAGAAAGATTCGATGGGTTAATGGTAGGGAAGTGGCTCTTTTACTTTTCTTTTTCTTTACTTATATTACTTTTTTGAGCATTATTCGGTCTTTATTTTACATGGAGAAATAAAGAGGCGAAAAAGGGGAATTGACAGGGGAGAGAGAACTCTCCCGCAAGCAAAATCACGCTCCTACGAGATCAAGCAAAGAATAATGCAGCTTTACAAATGAGTATGCATTGCATTCACTCATTCCACACGCATTCACGCTCCTAAGGTATGTTGGGCCCCACTCACCCTTGACCTACCATTAAGCCCACCTATAAACTTGTTGACTCAGCTAATTAAAAATTTTGTTGGCCGTGGCACCATATAATATATGATTTTGCAAGTTCGTTACTTCCATCGATCCTCACCAAGCAGAGCCCCTCTTGCTCCTACATTTCCCTAGAAACACGATGGCCAGGGATCTGCCCCAGAAAAAAGAAAAGGATGCTAGGGAGTCTCGGCTTCAACAAGCAATACTAAATGATGATGTTGATGAGCTACATAACTTAATTGTGGAGGAGCGAGAGCTCTTAGATCGCGTATCTAAGCACCCCTTCCCAAATACTCCACTACACATCGCTGCAGCTGCCGGAAAAATCAATGTGGCCATGGAGATGGCCATCTTGAAGCCATCATTCACTCGAAAGCTGAATCCGGAAGGTTACAATCCTATGCACTTGGCTTTGCAACACGAACATTATCACACCGTGAGGACACTGATGACCCTTGACCCCAAATTGATCCGAGTCTGAGGACGATGCGGGATCACTCCCTTGCATTTTGTAGCCGGGGAAAAAAAGAGACAATGAGAAGGAGAACAAGGAGCTCCTAGAACTCCTGGCTGAATTTCTATTTGCTTGCAAGTCTTCTATCGAAGACTTGACAAGCCAATGCGAGACTGCAGTTCACATTGCCGTCAAGAATCACAACCTCGAAGCATTCAAGGTGTTGCTTGGATGGCTTAAGCGAGTCTATTTGACTGAAATCTTGGATTGGAAAGACAAAAATGGTAACACCGTTTTACATATTGCTGTGTCTGAAGATCAGCCTAAGGTATGGTCCATTAATTTTGTTGTTGTCCTGTTTTTATTGTTTGATCCTTGAACTTGACATTATCTAATCTAAGACCAGATGTTATGATAATGAAACACTAGGGGTTGAAAGTACTTGCATTTAGAAACATACAGAGAGTAGATTTGAACAACTTTTTGTGCAACGGTATATTTTATAGTATTATAATTTAATGGTTAACATTTGTCAATAAATGTCTATCGGCTGATTGACACGTGAAGTTGTATGATATGGTGTTTTAAACTGTAGAGGTGTCTAAATTTACTTGCCTAGAGTGAGCCACCAGAAACACAAGAAAATGATAAAAATGATTGATTAAGGGATCTGACATATTATAGGTGAATATATTGTGGTAGTTAGATCTCATTAAAGCCTTCACAAGGAAAAATCTAATGCATTTTTAAATCACTTGTGATCACTAATATATATCATCACCATATTTTTCGACTTCAGATATCTCTATATTAAAAATAAATTTATCAAATATTTGAATCTCAATCTTATACCAATTAACTCAGTGAAAACCCATAAGTTAAATGCATTATCATATTGTAATATTTATTAAGAATGAAAATAGTTAACTGTTGAATTATTATATATAGAAGTTGATAATCTGTCATATGTTTGTTCCGTCTCGATCTGCTGACTCCTCATCAAGTTGATTATTATAATGATTTATACACGTCTATCTCTCTCTCTCTCTTCCCCCTCCCCCCGCGCCGGGGGCCAACCCCTCGCTCTCTCTATATACAATGATCAAGTTCAATTTAATTCAAGGAAATAAAAGTTTGGTTTATCTATTGCCTCGACTCTTATACGTTTGTTACGTGAAGAGATGGAATAAATGAATAAATTCATCAGTCCAAAGATAACTTTTGTTTATAAAGGGTAGGGTTTGCTTCAAATAAATCAGGAGTGATCGTACAATTTGCAATTAATGGCCTGCCTGAATACTTAAGCCATTTTTCCATCAAGAAATAATAAAAGTGAACGAAGCAAAATACTAAAATAGTACACAAAATGTAGTTCGAGAAGTGTGGGAACCAATTAAAGTAGTTCTGATAAAATATGATAATCATATTCGGTAATGAAGTTCTAATTATTATCAAATAATTTTTTGTTTCAATTTTCAGCGCTTAAGAATATTGGCATTGTTCTTATTTTTAGTTTTATCAAAACTAAGTCCACAGTTTCATTTAAAAATTGCTAATGGGGATACTTTAAGCTGATGATGCTTCTAATTTGAGTTCATTTTAATAGTCCGTGACAATGGTATGGTTGGAGGATATATGGAGAAAGGAAGGAAAACAAAGGGGTGAAATGGAGATCACCTTGTTCACAGTTTTTTTCAGTATGATAAAGATTGTTTCCCTTTGAACCCCTATAAAATATCTTTCCTCCTTTCAAAATCAATCCATCATCCGAACATAATGGACATGATAGAAGCTAGTGAAATTGGAGCTAACAAGGACAATCTGACACAAACATAAAATAATCACTTTGTGAAAGGGAAAATTACTCTCCAATAAGTTGAATTTAATGTATAAAAGATATAAATACACCTGTCTAAGATAGTCTTTCTTTTCATAGTGAAAAGAACTCATATACGAAATGTGATTGAATCCTAGGGAGAGAGAGAGAGAGAGATGCACCCTTTGGCACAATCAACGTACGCTTCTCTCCCGCGTGTTTTCTCTCCCGAAGAACAGTAGGCATACGGCTTCTAATTTCTTCCCTTCAAGGCTTCATCGACCGGATTCTCTTCCTCCATTGACGACGGTGTTTAATCTGTGACTAACAAGGTACGCTCGACTCCGTGGTGTGCTTTACGATCGGTGATGCGTGTCGTTTTCTTGGGCTTCGCTTCCGCATTGATTTAGGGGTTCGATTTAGTGTCGAATCCGGGTTATCGGGGATCAGTCATTCCCAACAGTCTTCTTCTCTTCTTCTTTTTTGGTAAGGTAAGAATTATATTGACTTTTAACCAAAACTATACAACAGGGGGTTCATGGCACCAAAAAATTACACTCATAATGACAAACAAGTCATAACGAGTGGAAGGGTGTCGAGCAAAAAGAAAACACAAACAACCAAAAAGCGGCAACCAAACGACAGCAACAAGCAGCCAAGCAGCGGCAACAAACAAGAAGGGAAAGAGGAAAGGGAAACCAGACAGCAAGACAGCGGCAACCCTCACAGCATCAAGCGATCGCAACCTCTGAAGAATTGGATCTAGTCCCCACCTACACTGAGTCCTCCTACCCGCATTAGGAACAGGAACAGGAACAACACAGCTGCAACCCTCACATCAAAACAAGAAGGAAACTTACACCTAGGTCCTCAAATGAAGATTCGCCGCCCCAAGAGAGAAGATAGAGGGATCAAGCCCCCAACACCATTGTAGCCACCTATTCCCTGGAGTATTCGTAATGTGGTTGAAGGAGAGAGTCTTGTCCTTGACAACTTTAATGAGATGTTGCTTCAAGCTGGAATAGACAAGGCTTGGCCCCGGAAGAGGATATTATTCCTAGTTTTCCAAATGACACAACAGAGAGCATCAAAAGAGAATCGTGCAATGGCTTGATAGAAGTCACTTCCAGAGAGGAATTTGGTGGCCCACATGAATTGTCAAATTTGTTTGCACCCATGATTTGAAGAATTTAATTTTTGAGCTAATTCAATGTTAAACTTGAATCTTGAAATCTTCATTTAGTAAACTAATATAGTAATGAGAAGAGAACTCGCATCTGATTATTTAATTGAATTAATGAACTGATGCGAGGTCTTGAGCTCTAGAAAATGATCCTGTGCTTGAGTTTTATAATTGAACTCGTTTTAAATAAAGGAGGAAGAAGGTCCGGTACTATTAGCTCCTCAAATGTATGATTACTTCCTGCAAATTATCTTCTTTAGTTTGGGATTAGCAATGAAGTAAGGTGCGACTGATTTTATATTACCTTGGAAAGATTCGGTGGAAGTGACACTTTTGCTTTCACTGTTTTGCCCCCTTATTTATATTGCTTTCAGCTTTATTCGCTCTTTGTTTTACATGGAGAAATAAAAAAGAGGAGAAAAGGGAAATCATAATGCAGCTTTAGAAATAAAAAATTATTTTAAAATAGGGGTGAGCAAAAGCATGGCTTAATAAATAACAAACACCATTCCTATAAGATCAAGCAAAGAATAATGAAGCTTTAGAAATAATTATGCATCGCATTCACTCATTTCACAGGCATTGCATCCATCCCAACAAATCATAAAATATGCTCAATATCATAGATAATGTATTATATTATAGCCAACATATGTACAACTCATCCTATGCTCCTATTAAGAACGCCTTATGGTCACACTTCGCTAGGAAATAAGTCACGACAACCATGTATGCTATTATTAAGTCTCAAAAATCACTTGCTTTGATTAAGTCTCGAAAAACACATTAGCCGTGATGAAGTCCCGAAATAGAATCGGTATGTACACATGAACATTATGTCATGTCTCAATATGTAGGTTGACTACGAGCATCAGATTGAAACCATAATATAAATAAAATTCCATCCAAAATATTTCCAGACAAAATCCATCAAAGGCTCCAGAATATTAAATGCTTGAATCAGTTTTTAGAAAGAACGTACCATATGGTATAGTTTTGCCTTCTCGATGAATCATGTCATGCAATTCTTGCAAAATATAATAAGCAGCAAAAGAGTGAAAATGGTAAAGCGAGAGGCTCGTAAAATTACGAGACTACGATTGCCTAAGAATCTGACCAGTACATATCACTCCGAGTCTAAGATATGTGGGCCCCACTCACCTCTACCGGCCGCTAGGCCCACCTGTATACCTGTTGACTCCTGTAAATTAAATATTCGTTGAACCGTGGCACTATACAATATGTGCTTTTGCGAGTTCGCTATTTCCATATCATCACCAAGCAAAGCCCCTCTGCTGCTCTCACCATTCCCTAGTAACACGATGGCCAAGGGTCTGCCCGAAAAAGAAGAAAGAGAGGCTAGGGAGTCTCGGCTTCAACAAGCAATAGCAAATGATGATGTTGATGATGAGCTACACAACTTAATCGGGGAGGAGCGACAACTCTTACATCGTGTGTCTGAAGACCCCTTCTCAAATGCTCCACTACACATTGCCGCTGCTGCTAGGAAAACCCAAGTGGCCAAAGAGGTAGCCATCTTGAGGTCTTCATTTGCTTGAATGCTGAATCTAGAGGCTTACAACCCCATGCGCTTGGCTTTGCAACACAAGCATTATCACACCATAAGGGCACTGATGACCCTTGATTCTGAGTTGATCTGTGTTCAAGGACAATGCAGGATCACCCCTTTGCACTACATTGCCAGGAAAGAAGGAGACGATGAGCTACAGCTCTAAGCTGAATTCCTTTTTGTTTGCGAATCATCCATTGAAGACTTGACGAGCCCATGTGAGACCGCGGTTCACATCGCCGTCAAGAATCACAACCTCAAAGTATTCGAGGTTTTAATTGGATGGCTTACTCGAGTCCGTCTTATAATAATCTTGAACTAGAAAAATCAAGATGGTAACACCATCTTACATATTGCTGTGGATGAAAGGCAACCCAAGGTATGCTTATTCAATTTTCCTAGATTTTTTTGTTTTTATTGTTTGATCCTTGAATTTGACATGATATAATCTAGGAACAAATGTTATGATAATGAAATAATGTGGATCAAAAGTACATGGATTTAGAAACATTCAGAGAAAGGAGACTCTAACTACAAATTGTGCCACAATATATGATGTATTATTATCATTCAACCGTTAACATTTGTCTGTAAGTGTCTATCTGACCATTGACATTTGAAGTTGTATAGCATGGTGTTGAACATATAGAAAGTGTTCCTAAATTTGCTCGTTTGGAGTGATCCAGCAGAAACACAAGAAAGGATCAATAGAAATGATTAATTGATGTGATATATTATAGGAGAATATTGTGACGATTAAATCGTATTGCAGTGTCCACGAGGAAAAATACACATCCTTCTACAAATCAGTTATGTTTTTGTATGAGTAATATACAATATCACAATATTGTTCGACTTCATGTCTCTTGATATCATAAAAACAAATTTTTGCCAATAATCTTCGGGAAAAACCCACCTCTTAAGTGGATTATGATATGTAATGTTTATTAAGAAGGAAAATTGTTAACCGTTGAATTCACATATAATAAAAGTTAATATTTGTCGATTTGATCTCTCTCTCTCTCTTGTTGAACTTCCCACCTCCGCACACAATTATTTTTATTAAAAAAAAAAAAGACTTCTCGTGGTTGGTTTCACAATCTTTTGGTATTACTTTGAATTCTCTCTCTATATATGTCAGTTAAGTAAGGAGAAATAGCATTGGAGTTCGATTTAATTAAAGAAAATATAATTTTAATCTTTTTATTGCCACAAATGTCATATGCGTCTTACCTAAGCGAGATGGAATGAGTGGATAAATTCATCTGCCCAATAATAAAATTTGTGTTTAAATGATATGAATTGCTTCAAGCAATCAAGGGATCGTACAATTTGCAATTAATGACCTCCGTGAATGCATAAACCGTTTTATATCAAGAAATAATAGAAGTGAGCGAAGTACGTAATAAATGATATGCTGTTGAACTTTGGTATCACATAGAACTATGATATGTACATTAGAATGTGTACGGAAAATTGGGAAAGAATTGACGCATTTAAGTATAAGAGAAAGGAAATAGCGTCCATTATCTGTACTATTTCGTTCTAAAGAAATTTGTGATATTAACTTTGATAGGAAAATTATTTAAAAAGTCTTAAATTTATTGTACTCATGTCAATTCAATCATAAACCTTTTAATTTTGCCAATTCAGTCCTGAATCTTTTCACTTTCTACCAATTGAATTCATTCCATCAATTTTTGTCAGAAATTACTGACGTGGACACCGGCAATGCCATCTAGGATTGTCAGCACTGACGTGAACAATTTTTAATAATATTTTAATAATTTTAAATTTTTTCTTTTTTTTTCCTTTTCTTTTTTTGCTTCTTCTCCATTTGGCCTGTGATCGGCCTCCAGCTACAAGCGGTGGCAAGCCACCGACCATAGGCGATGGCCAACCACCCACCATGTTTGGTTGACTAGCCTTGCTTGCCACAGGCGAGGCACGACCAGGCAAGGGCAAGCCCACGTGAGGGGAACCCTTGCCCTGTTAAGGTTCGGTGAGGGTCGGCCTCACCTTACCAAGCCAGGTGAGGCCAACCCTCGCCCTGGCTTGGGTGACGGTTGGCCTCATCAAATTTGGCCTGGGCAAACCAAATTCGGCTTGGGCCAACATCATACGAGGCCGCTCTGGCCTGGGCGATGGCTGGCCTTGCTAGATCTAGCATGAGCATGGCAAGGCTAGCAAGGGCTAGATCTAGCCTTGGCAACAGCCAGCCAAGCTAAATCTGGTTTGCCTAGGCCAAATCTAACGCAGCCAGCCATTACCCAGGTCAAGGCAGCCTTGCCTGGCATCGCCTTCGTCGAGTCGACACCCAACGAGGCCACCATGGCTTGGGCAACGGTCATCATTGCCTGGTCTAGGTGAGGGTCGGCCTGGCCTGGCCCGGGCAAGGCGAGGCGGACCCTTACCGAGCCTCGATGGGGCAAGGGGTCCCCTTGCTAGGGCTCACCCTTTCCTGGCCACGCCTCGCTTGTGGTGGGCAAGGCTTGTCAGCCTATCATGGCCGGTGGCCGGCCATTGGCCAAATGAAGAAGAAGCAAAAAAAAAAAAAGAGACAAAACTTAGAAAAATAATATAAAATTTTAAAAATATTAAAATATTATTTAAAATTGTCCATGTCAGCACTGACAATCCTACATGGCTGCACTGACATCCATGTCAATAATTTCGGGTCAAAATTTCTCAGATTGACTTAATTGGTAAGATGTGAAAATGTTTAGGATTAAATTGACAAAATTAAAAGATTTGGAACTGAATTGACAAAAGTATAATGTGTTAGAACTTTTTGGACAATTTTCCATAACTTTGACATAAATAAACACTTGGATTGTTGTTCAACACAAAACAAAGAAGAAGAGGAATTAGGAGGGATGGATGTAGTAACTCCTCCCCCAATCTTCCATTCCAATTCTCTTTTTGACCATTTTCCCGTGCATAAGGTCACTGGGGCATAGGCTCGACCCTTATATTGAATCCAGTTTTTATAGGTTGGTCCATTCTTTTATCTAAAGTAGTCTTCTTCTTCATAGAAAAACAAAATATGTAATTAAATCTTAAATCTTTTCAATTGACATGATAAAATGCTACACTTTTGTGCTAGATTGTAGCCTTTCAAGTGATCACTTATGTTTGACAAAAAAATCATCGCTTATGTGGATTTGCCTATGTTGCACCCCACATGGGCAATTCCTAACGATCGCATGAGTGAAAAAAACTTTATTATTGTCGCGACCTAAATTTCGGGTGCACCACCTAAAATTAGGCTAATGGATTGCTAAGTTTAGACTTAGCTCGGGCTTTTCCAAACCCATACCAATTCGTGACTTAGGGTTCAAATACTTAGCATGCAAATGATTATTATCTAAGAGTCGCCACTAATTGATTTATGGTAGGTCGATTAGATACCTAAGTAAAATAATGTTGGGATTATTTTACTCCTACGAATCAGAGACTAAGGGTACGAGTGGTTGCACTAGATTTCTCTAATGCCCTTTCGGTTCCATTTTTTTTAAATTTTCAAAAAAATATTTTTGCAGGCAGCTTAGATTTTAACCTAAATCTCTATCATGCAAAAAAAGTGATCACACGGATGCCCCGGTCACTATTAAACAATCAAAAGACTTTCATTAAAAGAAATAAACACACAAAGCATTTTTTTTTTTTTTGGGTTTTCTTGAAAATTAGAATTCTTTTATAAAAAAATGCATTTTTAATTACATGTCCTAATTTTACTAATAAACAAATTCTAATTAAATGATCATACTATGCAAACTAGTTAACATGCACCTAGTATTTTTATATCTTTTATTGAAATTCGGAATTAATAAAAACCCTAATTAAACTACCTAAAATAAATAATTTTCTAGTTTATTTTAGGGATTAATTTGACTTAAACCCTATCATATCTTAGAAACTATTTTTTTAAAAAAGAAATGAGATAATTAAAACGTGCAAACATTATCTAAAACCCTATTTATATATATATATATATATATATAAAGTTATTTAGGTCCAACACTAACCCATTTCAAAAAATTATCTAAAAATCCAATCCTAAAAATGTAGTCCTAAAAATGCAATCCTAAACCTACATACTTTGATACAAGATTTTGATTTTTTTTTATATATATTTTTTAGTGTTTTTCCAAGACAAGTAGTTATTAAAGAAACATTAAATCTAAACAATCAAGATATTCAACAAATAAATTATTAAAATAATCGAAAAATAATCCCGTTATCTCACGAGTTAAATTAATAATTATTTTAACCCTAAATATCACAATATATTGCTTAAAATAATTAAAAATCTGATCCGAAATCTTATGGATCAAATTAATAATTATAATGGTTTAACAATTAAAATACTATAAAAATGCCCAAGAAATTAATATAATTAAAAAAAATTATCCGACGTCTTACAGATCAAATTAATAATTACAATAATTTTAGGCAAAACTCTGCGAATAATGCTTACAATATTCAAATAATTAACATCAACATACCATGCTCTAGTAATAACAAAACTTAAAATAAATAAAGTAAAATAAAATAAATAAAAATAAACAAATAAAAACTAAACTAAACCACCTACGGGGAGCATAGGAAGGGGCGGCGTCGGAGCTCCGGCGGAGCTGGCGGACGGCGATGGTGAGAAGCGTCGGCTGGCGGTGGTGCCAAGGTACGGTGGCGTCGGGCTCGGCGAAGGGGGAAACAGGCGTCGCAGCGGGTTCGGGTTCGGCACGCGGGCGGAGGCAAGTGGTGGCGGGCGAGCAGGAGGTCAGCTATGTAGCACGGACACGGCGACACGGACACGCGATACGACACGACACGACACGCGACACGTCATTTCTCAAAAAGTAGAGAATTTCGACACGTTCCGACACGTTAAATATTAAATAATTTATTTATTTTTAATTAATTTAATTCAAATTCACAAATAAATAAATAAAGAGTTTACAATGACTTTATACTAATAATATTAATAAATCTTACACTTTTTTTTTTTATTTCATTATCTTAAATTTATATTTATTTTTCGAAATCCCCCTCCCCCAAATTTACTTTTATTTTTTAATCTCATTTATTTATTTTTCTGATTAAAAAAAAATTCCCAGACTCTCTTCTTTTCCTTATCCATTTCCCCCACTCCCAAATTTATTTTCCTTTCCCTCCCCAGTCCCCACCATCGTCTATTCCCCCACCCAAATTTATTTATTTTTCCTTTCCCTCCCACAATCGTCCATTTCCCCCATCTGTCCGTCACTTTCCCTCCCCCAAAATAGGTACACATAGACTCCCATTTTTTTAATTACTTTTGAGTTTCTCAGAAACCCTAGCTCCTTTACTCCTCCTCCTCGCCGCTCGCGACACTTCCTCTTCTCCTCCTCCCTCCTTGCCGCTCGCCGCACGACCTCCTTCGTCGCTGGTCGCCGCTCCTCGCCGCACGCACAACCCCCTTCCTCGCCGCTCGCCGCTCCTCGCCGCACGCACGACCCCTTCCTCGCCGCACGACCGCCTTCCTCTCCTCTTCCTCTCACTGGTCCTTTCTCCCTCGCAGCTGCAGCCTCGTCGGATCCATCGCAGCATCACAGGGCCGGCCCTCGCCTCAGTCTAAGCTCGGCCGTCTCTCGCCGTCGCTCGTGGTCTGCTCCCTCCCGGAAACGCGTGTCGAAACGTGTCGGAAAAGGTTGACCACGTGTCGAAAAATCCGACACGCGTTGACCGCGTGTCCGAGCGTGTCCGAGCGTGTCGAGGTGTCCGACACGCTCCGACACGTGTCGGACACGATACGCGAGCATGGACAGCGTGTCCGTGCTTCATAGGAGGTCAGTGGTGAGGAGCGGCGACGCGGGGCGGCGAGGAACGCTGAAAGCGTCGGCGAGGCAGCAGTGGCGCGCAGCTCGAGCTCGGAGCAGCGGCGGAGGCGGATCGGCAGGCGCAGGTGCTCACGGGCTGTTGGCGACGCGAGATCGGGGGCGGAGACGCAGGCATTGTCGGTGTCGGGCTCCGGGCAGAAGGGCTGCAACCGGGGACGCAGCTGCAGACGTCGGCATCGGTGCAGCGACGGCCAGGCGCGGGGCTGGCTACAGGCGCCGGGCGGCGGCCAGCGACAGGCGGGCAGAGAGGGAGGCGCGACGCGGAGGTGCGGTGGCCGGCGCGAGGGAGTGCTGGTGCGGCGACCGGTGCAGCTTGGTGGACGGCGCGAATGGGCAGCGGGCACAGTGGAAGATGAACAGTTGCTGCGTTTTGCTTTTTTTTTTTTTTTTTTTTCTTCACGTCACCTCCAACGCCCTTTCTCTCTGTTGCTTCAGTAATAAAAAAAATACAGCTTTTTACTGACTTTGACCTTTTTTTTTTCAGAACAAAACAAAAGAAAAGGAAAAGTTTTCCCCCTTTTGTGTTTGAATTTTTTCTCCTCAAAATCGAGAAAAGCACTCTTTTCTTCACGAAATTTTTTTCATGCGAATCTTCTCTCCAAAATTTTTGCTCTGAATTTTTCGAAAATCGCCCCCCGGGTCACGAAAATCGGTGCTCCTTTTTATAGTGATTCTAAAACCCCAATTCATGGCAATTTTCGAGCTTCCTATTTTCTTTGCCTTAATCCATAGTTTGTAAATTAAAGCAAAATCTTACAATCGGCTTGATTTTTCCTTGGATATTTTGATTCTTTTCATTTTATCAAACTCATTGCTTTTTTATTCACCAGATTTATTTAATCGAGAATTTGCTTCCATATTTACTATGATTTGAATATTCACCGGAGCAAAAATAGCTAATCGAATTCCACATTCCATTCATAATCAAATCAGATTGATCCTCCCCTTATTTTCCTTTTATTTGCTCGATGCAATTTTTCTCTTTTATTAAGGGTTAAAATTAATCCCTAATTTTTATGCAAAAATTCAATGATTGGGCCGCAAAAATTTAGGTATCAATAGTTATATTAGTTTTTTTTTTTTTTTTTGGTCAAAAAAGATACTAATGCATTAACTTAAGTAGTCTTAGAACACAACGATGGGTTACATTCAAAACTAAAATATTCCATAGAGATAGAGGGGGTATATGAACCCAATTTGGAGGAAGTTTCTTTGCACGATGAGTTCGTACCAGCCAATCCGCAGCTTGATTTGCCTCCCGTGGACAGTAGATTACTTTTACGTTTTGGCCCGAAGGAGCTCTTGTCGGCAGCGTTGAATTATCTCTCTTAAATTCCATGGGATCTCGGCCCGGCCCATGACGAAATTCACCACCGCTAAACTATCGCTTTCACAGGTAAGGGGAACTGCTTCACTTCGTGCCTTCACGTGCGACGACTTCCAGTTCGAGATAAAGCGTAATCCGTGTAAAAGGGCTTCCGCTTCGCTTGTGCCGACGAAGAAACCCTAGCCCTCGCCGCAAAGCCATCAACGACAGATCCCTCTTCATCTCTTGCAATTCCGGCCACCGAAAGAGGTATTCTCCGGTACCCATGAGGCATCGACGTTCACTTTCAATTGACCTTTTCCCGGTGGAGTCCGGACCTGCGGTAAGCGTTGGGATGTAGTCTCGATTTAGGTTTTTCTTTCTTCCTCTCGCTGAAAGCTAAATTCGGGTTTGTGCGAGATCGAGGACGTCCGTCGGGCTTGGGATTTTTCCTCGAAGATCCGTGCGTTTCGAGCCTTCCGGATCTGCCATAGGATCCCCGCGATGAACTCTCTTTCAGGTGAACCTTTTCTTGATACTAATCTTTGTCGAAAGCCACCTTGATCTAGCCTTTTGATTTGTTTCAACATATTCGTCTCCCGTAGCCCGATGTTTTTCCGGATCTCTTTAGTCCACCCGAGAATAGGAAGAGATGTTCGGTGGTTTCAATATGCGTATGACATATCGGACATAAAGGATCTGGGCTGATCTTCTTTTTGTAGAGGTTCTCCCTTGTGGGAATGGCACTTTGACAAATGCTCCAGAGGAAGGTTCTGATTTTCGGTGGGATGGAGAGACTCCAAATCTGCGTCCATAAAGATCGTGGGGGCTGGTAAGAACACGAGGCTTTCTGTGAATTTGGTCTAATAGTCGATGATTGGGATCTGTTGTATCCGCTTTTCATCGTGAATTCTCCTTTGCAATTTCTGTCCATATTCTATGCGGTTTGGGATCTTTACTCAAGGGAATAGCTAGAATCTCGCTTGCTACTTTCTCTTCAAAGTACCGATGAATAAGAGTACGTTTCCAAGTTCGGGTGTCTTCGTTTATCAAATCTTCAACCATAGTTGGTTCTATTGGGTTTGCTGATTCCCCCTGTTAACTCCTGTGATAACCATTTATCCTCCCTTATTTTGATTGATTTACCATCCCCAACTAACCATTTCACATCTCGATTTCATAGAGTCTCGCCGCCCCAACAAAGCATACTTTGCCAGCCCCCAAGAGGATCGCTGGCCCTTCTGTGCACTCCATATATCTCCATAAGGGAAGTATGTGCCCTTTAAAACTTTACTCCATAACGCATCCGGGGACTTGTGTAGACGCCAGACCTGTTTACCCAACATTGCACAATTAAAGGTAATCAAGTCTTTGAACCCCATCCCTCCTTCATCCTTTCTTGTCTTCATAGCTTCCCAATTCTTCCGGTGAATTCCTTTCTTTGAGTCTCCTTTCTGCCACGGAATGACGCAATTCGCCTTTCTATTGCTCGCAATGGACAAGGGTAGCTTGAAGATCGACATGGCATAGGTGGGGATGGCCGCACCACACTCTTAATCGAACCTCCTTTCTGCTTTGGTAAGTAATTTTTCCTTCCAACCCTCCAAGCTTTGAATTCACTGGTGAGTATCCATGCAAATAATTCTTTTTTAGATTTTCCCCATTCTATAGGGATACCTAGGTATTTCCCTTTGTCTTGTCAAAAACAGACACTCTCGGCTCTTGAGCCATATTCCTCTTAAGTAGTGGGGGACAATTTTTACCGAAATAAACGCCGACTTGTTTAAGTTGACAGCTTGCCCCGTTGCATAGCAATGCGATTAATTGTAAGTGTCAAATTCTGACATTCCTTTAAAGTCCCATCCATGAAGAAAATAACATCATCCGCAAACATAAGGTGAGAAAGCTTAGGACAGAACCTGTTGAGCTGTATACCTTGTATGCTACCTTCTGCTACTGCTTTTTGCATCAACTAAGTTAACACATTAGTGATTAGGATGAATAAATAAGGCGACAATGGGTCTCCTTGCCTTAGACCTCTGGAAGGACTAAAAAATGGGGTAGGTTCTCCATTAAGCTTAACGCTGAAAGTCACTGTTGTGATGCATTGCATTATTAAAGCCACCCATTTCTCACGAAAAACCCATTTGCAAAGCATGCAATCCCGAAGAAAATCCCATTCAATTCTGTCATATGCTTTCTGCATATCTAATTTAAGTACTGCCCGATGTTTCTTCTTTCTTTTGGTGATGCGCGGGCTGGTGTAGCACTTCCTGCACGATTAGGATGTTATCCTGTATCTGTCTCCCCTGTACGAAGGCACTCTGTTCAGGTTCGATTATCTCTGGCAGCCATTGCTTCAATCTATTGGCAAGTAGTTTTGATATGATTTTATAACTGAAATTGCAAAGACTGATAGGTCTAAACTGACAAATTGTCTCAGGGTTTTTCACTTTAGGAATCAAGGCGATATATGTTTGGTTTAGATGAGGATCTAAAACACCCGTGTTGAAGAAGCTCTGTACCATGTGGAAAAGGTGAGTCTGAATAATATCCCAATCATTTTGATAGAACATACCATTAAACCCATCAGGGCCAGGTGCTTTCAAGGCTCCCAATTGATAAACTGCTGTTTTGATTTCCTCCATCATGGGATTAGCCACCAGCGATGCATTTATGCGATCATCAATAGGAGTATGGCATTGGCATAAGAGGCGGGCGATAATGACGTTCCCCCGCCGTTGTATATAGGGTGCTATAATAATTTTTAATGTGAATCCCGATTTCTTCGGATCCCGACACCATCTATCATCTTCCACTTTTAGCATCGTAATGTGATTTCGACGCCTCCTTTGGACTGTTGTAGCATGAAAGAAACGTGTATTTTTGTCTCCCCCACTTTGTAACCATTTAATTCTCGACCTCAATCCCCAATATTGTTCCTCCTGCTTTCTTAATGTGTCGATCTGGTGGATGATGCTTTTCTCTTCCTTTCTGCTTGAATGTGACTGATTGGTTATTCTGTTAGGGCCTGAGTTAACTCTCTTATCCTACTTGGGTGCATGAGCAAACTTTTTTGACTCCACTTTGTCAGTTTTTTGCTGTTTCTGAAGCTTGTCTGAAAAAGTTGGCTGAGGATAGGCTTTGTGTTAGTCCATGCATGGTGAATTACATCGTGATATTCTTCATTTTCTAACCAGAAGGCCTCCATTTTAAATTCTCTTCTTCTTTTCCTTTGTACGGGATAAAGCCTCGAGAACAAGAGGACCGTGATCCGATCCTATTCTTGGAAGAGCATGGATTTCTGCATCATGGAAGAGTACTCGCCATTCCAAGGTACATAACGCCCTATCCAGTCTTTTTTTTAACAAGATCATCCCCTTCTCTGTTGTTTGCCCACGTGAATGCACATCCTTGACTGTCCATATCCATCAGGGATAACTCATTAAGCATGTCTCTAAATGCTGCGATTCTTTTATTATCTGCTTCCCTTCTCCCAACCTTCTCCCATACATATAGAATCTCGTTAAAATCGCCCAAGCATATCCATGGTTGGGAAGCGTGGGTTTCAATATCTTCAAATGCTGCCATAGTTGTATCCTCTCACCAAAATTTGTGGACGCATGAATAAAAGTAACCGCATCACCGATTTCCTGGCTGTTTCAGTGCATTTGACATCTATATATTGTTTTGAACTGCTTTGCACTTGCAATGATACTTCCTCATTCCACATTAACGCCAACCCCCCTGCTATACCCGTTGGGTTTTCTAAAAATAAGTGCTGAAATTGAAGTTTCCTGGATATACTTTCCACCCTCGTTGCTTTGTTTTTAGTCTCCATTAGAAAAACTATCTTGGGCCTTTCCGAGCAATTAATGCTCTTAGCTCTTGGATTGTCGGGGGTTGCCCGGCCCCGACAATTCCAGCTAATAATTTTCATATCTTCTTTGGTGGCTTATTAGGGCTAGCCACCAAAGCCCAATCTGTGCCATCCTTAAGCAACTTCACCTGGGGTCTCCGTCATGCCACGAATCATCTATGATAAGAGGTATAGGTTCAAGTAGGCATTTTTGTTTTTTGGTTTTCTGCACTTTCATATTCTTTTTGCTGCTTTTTCCTATCTTCAAAGAATTCTGTATTGGAGCATCTGAGCAAATGATATGTTTTCCATGATCTTTGATAACCTGCTGATTTGTAATAGGGGATTCCAATATCTCCGGCTCCATGGAACTTTCTGTTCTTCTTTTGCTGCATACTTCAAGACGCATTTCTGGATCTTTCTCTCTTATAACTAGATCCTGCTTGCTGCCTGGAGAAGGTTCTTCAGGTATGGTTTCTTCTATTATAATGTCTTCTTCAATGTTGCCATAAAAGGCCTCCCAATAAGGATCGTGATCACGACTACGCTTTCAGCCATGGTCCGTAGGAGCCAATTTTGTTGATTGCCCATGGAGATTCTGCATAAGGTATTTCTGAACAATCTTGTGCATAGTGGCCTATTCTTCCACAGGAGTAACAATAATGAGGTAATCTTTCGTATTTATATTCAACCCTGACCATTTATGGCCAATATCCGAGATGGTTCCCGCTTTCGAGGAGTAGTTAAGTCTACTTCCACTCGACTCTTCCTCCTTTTGGCTGCAGGTTTCCCATGGTTTCGAGCTGAATTTCCGGACTGGCCGAGTTTTTCCCCAAATCATGGTAAACTGTTTCAACCCTCCATCCGGGGGATCCCTCCAATTCTTACCCAGAAGGCTGCTCTAGAAAAATCATAACAGTGTTCTGTAATTTCAGGCTCGCACTGTCTTAGGACAAGCAGATTACTGGAATAACACCAAGGTGCAGATTTCAGGATTCTATCCTTTTCCGCCTCTGATTGAAATACAAAGGTAAAGAGACCTGGTCCTTTTTGTGCACATTCTACTGCCTCTACTTTCCATGCTTTCTTTATAGTTGTGAAGAATGCTGGAAAGTTGACATTGGGTTTTGAGTAAAGTTTACCCAAAATTGTTCTCTTACATTCATCTCTTTTCTGTAAGGATATCTCTGGGTTTACTTCAACCACATCTTCCTCAGACCATAAATGACCTAATCGTTTACATAATGCTGCAACCCGCAGCTCATTGTCATCTTTTCTATCCATGCTGTGTAAAAACCATAAAAAATTAATAGCAGCAATCAATATTTCGAGTGCTTCGAAATCCCTCTCGGACATTTTATCAAACATCTTCGACAGAGTGCTCAATACGATTTTCAGTATATCTCATCGAGCCGGATCCACACCTTTTCACGAAGCATCTACGGTGAATTTGTTCCAGATCAGAATCGTATTCAACAACCCACCATTGCGCCGAGAAGTCCGAACCAGATTACGAGCTTCTTCATCCAGACATCATTAACTCTACCCACGGATCGAAAAGGAGGAAATCCAACCTTGATTGAAGCCACATAAGTCGTAGATCCTGCCGATCGAGCGAGGCTACTGCACTATGTGAAGAGTAGAAAGCCACCATACTCGACAAAAAGAACTTGCAAAACATTCTTTAGGGTTTTTGTTTTTTGTGAATCAAATTGTAACAAGGACAAAAAGGAATAGAGATTTGCGGTATTTAGACTGAGTCTAGGTTTTTGGGAGGAGACATCGCTACCAGAGGGTAGAGAGAAGCTCGCATACACGAGAGAGTTTTTCAGCCCGTGTTGATGTAAACAATTTTTATAATAGTTATATTAGTTGAAATGATGGCATTTAATAAAAAAAAAAAGGTGTAGTGAACTTTCTTCCATTGTACATGGGCCGTTGCATTGCTGGCATGGTGGCATGAGCCCATCTTGTGCACAATAGTAAAGCTTGTGTCAAAGCAATGATTTAACTTGAAGGGGTACGTACTTCATTTTGATTTCTTTTGCATTTCTTCCAAATGATCATGTCATTAAGTGAGCGTATGGATGTAAATGCGAAGAACTTACTTAATAAGACTGCTCTGAAATCTTCCAAGTGAATTCTAGTAGCAATCAAGATGTTGTGAAGAAGTTACGCCGCCGTGAAGGATGTCTACCAAGATTTTGTATTCCTACCCTCTCTATACCAAAGCTTTTCAGCGCGAGGATAACTTTTCTTGAGATATGGGAGTCCTTTTTCTATGTCTAAGATAAATCTGCTTGCGAAGTAATCTTTATAGTGTCTACCTTAGTGGTGACCGCCACTTACCAAGCTTCTCTCGGTCCTCCGGGAGGATACTAGCAGGCTTCCTCTTCAAATCCCCTGACCAATTCCACTGAAATTGCTCATGGAAAACCACATCAAGCTGGAAAGATGATCCTCAGCGGCTCAAATCTATATCGTTTCACTTTACTCAACAGCGGGGCTTTTCTCACCTCCATTTGCATAATCTTTGCCGCCACTGTTCCGCTTTTTCCTGACACTACTGGGGTTTGCTGTTCTATGTTTATTCTCCCCGATAACTACCTTTTATCCCTTTAAATGGGATTCTAGAACTCCAATGATGTTGGAGCGAATTTGATAGTGGGTTATTTCATGGTGACAATGTCCGTCTTCATTTTATTATCCGGTCTGATGGCCAAAGCGCACCCTAGTCCGACAACAAATTAATGCCACAAGGAGAGGCGTGGGCAACTTCCGAAGATCAGAGGATCAGAGATAATTCCCATGCATATTTTACTTTAACTTCTCTTATCACTTATGCATATCACGCATGTTTCTTGTCTTGAGGTTTGCAAGGACTACTCTTTTGTATTAGCTGCAAGTGATGGACTCCTGTAGCGATTCGTTAATCCTGAGAGGCCTTACTCTTACTTGAAGTCGAGACTTCGAATAGCTTTTTTTCCTAATTCAGACTTCAATGCATTGGAAATGAACATCATCGAGTTACAACTTCCAAACACGAACGTGTGAAGCGTCCATACACAAAATGCAAGAAAGAAATCTCTTCAACTTTTATAATTTTTAGAAAGAGGCAAACTAGATGATTCTATAAACACGGTGAATAAACACAGTAGCAACCGCTTTTCTAAAAGTTACTTCTAAATAAAGTAACAGAAAAAAACTACTGTGAATATATCAAAAGCGTAGCCAAATTATTAAAAAAAATAAAAAATAAAAATCCCATGATAGCTTCCGATCAGAATATTATATTTTAACACATAGTTAAAATAATGGAATTAATAAATTCAATTATTCTACACTCCAAACCCCCTCCCCCTCCCCCAACAAAAAAAAATTATTCTATACTCTAAACCAGCTTAATTAAAGAAGGAAAAATCAAATTTCAATATCCTAAATTCGTCAAATAAAAGATGTAAATCCAAACTTAAGTTGTCCCACATCATAATCCCTTTATTAGGAAAAAAAGAAAAAAAGCTCGACCTCGAGTGCTTGATGTCAGGTTATCTTACAAGCCGCTCTCAAGCGACGTCCCCATCTCGAGCGACGTCCTTCACGTAAGGTCCTATGTATTTATTTATTTATTTATTTATTTTCTTTAGACAAACCTCAGCCAAAGCTCAAGCTGCAGCCGAGCTACCACCCACCATCGGGCAGTCACTTCGACTGCCACTCATCGGCAGACCTCCCACTATCGAACACCCAAAGTAGCGAAGGAATTGAACTTTTTTTTTAAAGAAAAAATAAATAAATAAATTCAGAATTTTTAATTAAATTTTTAATCCGAAAATAGGGGTCTGGACTGGGCTGTTGAGCCCAATCTGAGTATGGGCTATGGTCTGGTCCATGAGCTGGGTTCATGAACACAAAAGCTTAAAGAATGGAATGGGCTCAATGGAATCAAGCCCAATTCGGCCACAACAAAACCAAGTCCATGCCCACTTCAGTTAATTCAAACCCAGCCCAAACAAACCAGACCCAACTCACCAAACTACAACTAAGGCCCAACACTTAGGCCTAAAGCCACTCCAGCCCACACTCAAAATGGCCCACGTCATCATATTTCCCACTATCGATAAGCATGATGTCCTTTCTTCTTCGCGTCGTCCCCTTCTCGAGCGACGTCCTTCACCCGAAGCTCCTCCATTTTTATTTTTTATTTTTTTACACAAGCCTCAGCCAAAGCTCAAGCCGCCGCCGAGCTACCACTCTCCATTGGGCGGTCACTCTGACTACCACTAGTCGGCCGACCTCCCTGCCGCCGGACGCCCAAAACAGTGAAGCCTGCGGCCTCCGATGACTGCTACGACGGCCGCCAAGGACCGACCAGCTACTAGCCACCCCTACGTACTCACTGATCAGAGTGTCACCATCGTTCTGAAATAGACCATACCCGGAGAAAAAAACTATGGATCTTGTTCAAACATTATGTCGAATAACTAGTATATGCTAACGGAACAAGAGATCTTTGGCTCGACCGAAGACCAGAACCCGCCACAACAACAACACACAAAGCGAAGCTTTCTTTTCTTTTTTTTTTTTTAAAAATTATAATGATAAATTTCTGAAATTTTTTTAATTAAATTTAAAATAAATTTTTAAATTTTTTAAATTTTAATACTAGTAATGCAAATGCTCCTAATGTCTTATGCCATGCAATTTAATTATTGTCACTAAGGATTAGAAATCATTTCTTAATTTTTTTATGTAATTAATAAATAATTAAATGGCTCGTCAAAATTTAGGTGTCAACACCTACGTATTTGCCGGAAGCGTATATGCACCAAGGGTCTAGAGAGGAATCTCTTGATGCCGACACAATTGTGGTGATGGTGATTTTGTTGTTGGTTGCAGGCAATCGGAGTAGGTAAAAAGCGGTTGTCACGCCCCGATCCTCGGGGACGCGCCCATCCTTCTTGTTTGGTCGATTTTAAAGTGCGATATCCCAGGACTAAGTATCGCCGACCCTTTCTTTTTATTACGCATGCGGAAGCAGTTATAAATCCCCAGACAATAAAACGATGGGATAGAAAAGCATGCCATATTTTTCATATTGAAATTCACAACCACACTTTTATTAACAACACAACTCATAGAATATTTACGATGCTATTTACAGCATACTTGTCTCACACCTATCTACACTGAGACAGGGTTTGCAAAAGGGATGGGATCTCAATCCACATCCGGGTTATACTCAAGATCCCTCTCTGGATCATCTGCTTCTTCAAAAGTCTTTCTCCCCTTCGGGTTCCTCCTCTTCAGCTTCTCCTCAAGGTCCTGAAATGGTTATTCAATAACCAATGAGACCACGTCTTAGCGAATTCTACCCCCTAATACCCGATTAGTAAACTAATACGCCTTAGGCTGCCTAAGCACATCACAAGTCAGATGACTTACCTTGGCCTCAGCTCCTTCTTGCAAGTTAGTAAATATATCAAATATACATCATCACATCACATCACCCAATCGATCGAATCATCGATCAATCGACCTGCCGATTACATGTCATCCAAATTATCTCTCGATCGACCCTTTCCATACTTTCTATAAGTTCGATCAACATCCAAGACTACTCACCCTAGGTGATATATAGATAGTATGTTATCTTATCTCCAGACGACATATAGAGTCATCGAGCTATCAAATCATACCGTATTGTCTCCAGATGCTCCATAGAGTCATCGAGCTGGTAGATCATACCGTCCTGTCTCAAGATGCTCCGTGGAGTCATCGAGCCGGTATACATACAATTTATCATACCGTACTGTCTCCAGATGCTTCGTAAAGTCATCGAGCCGGTATACATGTCATTCCAAGCAAACAAACAAATAACCAATTTTATCATTTCCGATAAAATGTCGAGAGTGGGTACACGATCAACCCTAGCCAAAATATAATAATCTCCTTTTTATCAATCCCACCATATTCTGTATTCCACTAAAACATCTTTGGTGTCATTAACTGATGCCCGGTTAATTTCCAATTAATTTTCCAAGATTACTTAAAATAATTCCCAAATAAATCATTTTCGCACAAAATAAAGCTCAATTAAATAAACGGATTGCACCACGACAATCAGCATAAAATTCTGGTCATCGGCCATCCTGGTTGAATTTCCGGAACAATAAATAAATAAA
The DNA here is from genome assembly GCA_014182385.1 of Eucalyptus viminalis. NCBI lineage: Eukaryota > Viridiplantae > Streptophyta > Magnoliopsida > Myrtales > Myrtaceae > Eucalyptus > Eucalyptus viminalis. The sequence continues at coordinate 17,917,925 of CM024529.1, read as the reverse complement.
TAAATAATTTCGAAAATAAATAAATAAATAAATACTAAAAATCCAATTTAGGCCGGTATTGCCTGATTGGACGCCAGAACGGATCGGGAAAAATCCCGAGATACATTCAATAATTATTAGAAGCTCTCTACTTGCTAATGACTAAGTCTAACCACCTAACATGCATCATTAAGTCACTAATTTAATTGTTCTAGACTAATATAACCACCTAATTGCACTTAATTAAATCTAATCAACCCCTAAACATAATTAGCAAACTAAGAAAGCATTAGTGAGTAAAACTCACTTGATACAAGCGGGGACCGGGACACTGCGATAGTGACGCGACGGCCGAAATCCGAATTTTCGGCGACGTCAACGATCACTCGGGCCGGGCCAAGAAACTTTGCAAGCCCACAGCAAAAGCTGGGCTTGGGCCGGACTTGATTGGGCCTACTTCTTGGGCTGCTTCGCGGGCTGAACTATTAAAACTTCTTGGGCTTCAAATGGGCTTGCTGCAAGCTGGGCCGAACTGCTCAATTGATGGGCTGACTGCTGTAACTGAAATTACGGGCTAAAGACACTGGATGGGCCGCTGGGCTTGCGGCTTCAACTGGACTGAACAAGGAAGCAACAAAACTGCTATTGGGCCGAGCTTCGCTGGGCTGTCTTCGGTGGATACGGATGAGCGGGCGACAGCTTTAGTTGACTGAGGAGATGCGTGGACCAGCAAGCTGGCGAAGGAAGCAGCGGCTTCGTGCGTTGCTGAGGGCTGCTTCAATGGAACGCCGCTGCTGGGCCGAACGTGCGAAGATGAGGGTCAACGGTGGGGCTTCTTTGGTGAGTGGTTGACCGAGCAAAACCACTCCACGTGCAGCTGAAGAAGATGAGCAGCTTCGGTGGGTTGAAGAAGCTGATGAAGATACGCGGGCAAATGATGGCAGAAGCGGCAGCTCGGTGGATTGGGCTTTGGCCTTCTTTGCGCAGCCGACGATGGAAGTGGACTTGCGTGAAGATGGGCTCGGTTGACTGGATTCGTGGGGATGGCGGCGAGAGAAGACTCGCACACGGCAGAGAGATGGAGCTGCTTCGGGCTTTGCTTGGTTGAAGACACACGCATGGAGGAGCTTCGCTGGGTGGATTGCTGGGTCAACAAACCGCCTGGGAAATTTGCAACGTTGACTGGTGGGCGTTTGATGTTGGACGAGTGGCAAAGGAGAGGAACTTCGGTGGAGCTTCGGAGGTCAACAAATTGGCTTCACTTGGAGAATTCTGCTGGAGTTGACCGAGGGAAACCAAAAATGGTGGAGCAGCTGGCGTGAGATAAGCGCTGGAGTTCGAACGGAGGAGAAGAAGGGCAGCAAGAGAGAAAGAGAGAGGAGCTGTGGCGTCCAGAGAGAAAGGAAAATGAAAACGAAAAGCTGCAGACGGTCTTCGAAGGAAAGAAAAGAGAGAGAGACTGACTTGGAGAGAGAACGAACGGATAAGGGAGAGGGACGCGTGAGGCTTGCTCGAGAAGCCGTGGGTGAGGGGGAGAAAGATCAAGATATTTATCTAAAATCATCATAGCTTGGCCCACAAGTCCACATAATTATCTCCTTGTCTCCTATAATTAAATCTTGTAAGTTAATCCACAAAAATTCCAATTTGATGACCAATGTTGCACCCCCTACGCCTAGCTCCGAATTTCACTTTCTTGGCCTCAATTTATTCACAAATTCTCCAAATTGAAGTCCAATTTCGATGAAGTAAATTCTCATTCCATTTTCTGCAAGTCCCTGACACTCAAAGGTTCAGTTTGGAAGTCCCAATTTTCTTTAATTTGGCCCGTACGAATTTCCGCTACGTCCGAAACGGTTCTCCGAAAATATCCCAACTCGACGGAATTTCTCCGAAAGACAAGATGACGTCCTATAAATGAACCGCGACATGCTCGAACGTCCGATTCCCGAAACCGAATTCAATTTCGCGGTTAAAATCGATCGAACGCGATTTAGTCCGATCCAACCTATCGGGTAGCTTTTAGGAATTTTTACTGCGGTTATATCCCTTAATGGCTTCTTCCAACAGATTTGTTAACTCGTGAGTGATCAGCTCAGAGAAAAAGGACCATAGGCGCGCCGACGAAATGCCCATTTCATATATTCGGGACGGGGTCAAAATTCGGGATGTCACAGCGGTGGCGATACGCAGTGGTGGTAATGATGTTTTTGTTTCTGGTTGCAGGCAATCACAGAAGGTAAGAAGCGGTGGTACGCTAGACAAGCTGCATGATGCAGAGGTGGTCATGATGGTGGTTTTGTTGCAGGTTACTCTGTAAGAAGCCAAGTGAAGGGTCAAATGCACACATGCACGATGAACACAAATGAAATGCTTGACTCTGTCTTAGCCTCTTGATCTTGTGTCAAATTCCGTGTCTGTCTGTTTCGTGTAACCTATAGATGGTGTTTGCAGGCACCCCGATTGTTATACAACTAGCCCCTGAATTTTGTCACTATTCAAGATTGACCATGCCTCGTTGAAATATCAAATTAGAGGTCTTTGGAGTGATTCACACATATGAATTAACAATTATTGAAAATATGGGGATTACATGAGTTGACGAATGATATGCAACTAGGGTCAATATATGCAAGAAAAATCTTCATAATGACAGATTCAAGATCAAAAATCCAAAATAAAAATAGAGCAATTGACTGAAATACTATACAGAATTACTAGGAAATAGAAGCTTGGATGTGAAAAGGATAATTTATAGAGCCAACGTCATCAATTTTGCTTTCGACATCTTGTCTTTAAAAGCCACCTACCTTTCAAATGACTTACCACAAAAGAGAAGGTTGGATGTAAAAATATAGAATCGAGAATAGCTAATGAACCCAAGTCCATTGCTACATACCACTACTTATCAAGAAAGTATGATATGATACATTCATCGGATGAGCATTAAGTAGCCAAATTTAATCATAAGTCAAGAAATGTGTAAGGCCTTGCATTCTTTTTTAGGGACCCACTATGAGTCTTTCTATCTCTAAAATATGATTTGTTGCAACTAACCTGAAAGCGTGAATAAAAGCACACAAAACTAATTGAGTAAGGTATAAATTGCATTAATAAAATTTAAATTCAACTAATTTATGTGGTTTAGCGATGTGCCTACTACATGGAGAGAGATCAATAAGTAGGATTGATCAATTCCCAATTTGGTCCAGTTCCAAGATGAAACCAGGAATCGCATCGGGAGGACCGGTTCCTAGATTCTGGGATCGGGAACCGGACTGATTAGCCTTAGAATCAGGAATCGAACCAACTGATTGATCGGGTCCAGTCAGGTGGAACTGGTAATTTGCTGTTTCAGGTAAAAATAAAATTTAAAATGTTGCAACTTGCTTCTTTGTATTTCCTTGGTCTAAGTGCTAGATTGAGGTTCTGATCCAATAAGGTGCGGATTTAAATCACACTTTCTTCACACCCTCTCTATCTTGTCATCCAGCATGTCATCCAGCAGAGAAAAATAAATCTTTCTTTTCACACAAATAATTTGCGGGCGTGGTCATTTTCTTTACGATGTTTGTTTGATTCCGGTTGCGGAATCACAAACACTCCCCAGTTTCCGAGACTTTGGATTTAGTCGGCACAGACAGCCCTCTTCTACATCCTAGCACTTAAAAATAAAAAAAAATAAAATGAGGAATCGAACCAACTGATTGATCGGGTCCAGTCAGGTGGAACTGGTAATTTGCTGTTTCAGGTAAAAATAAAATTTAAAATGTTGCAACTTGCTTCTTTGTATTTCCTTGGTCTAAGTGCTAGATTGAGGTTCTGATCCAATAAGGTGCGGATTTAAATCACACTTTCTTCACACCCTCTCTATCTTGTCATCCAGCATGTCATCCAGCAGAGAAAAATAAATCTTTCTTTTCACACAAATAATTTGCGGGCGTGGTCATTTTCTTTACGATGTTTGTTTGATTCCGGTTGCGGAATCACAAACACTCCCAGTTTCCGAGACTTTGGATTTAGTCGGCACAGACAGCCCTCTTCTACATCCTAGCACTTAAAAATAAAAAAAATAAAATGACACGCGCCCCCCCGGCGGAGGTTGCGCCCTAGAACTTATCAACCCGAGAAATCGAAGATAAGGACTTCCCTTCGGAATTGAACGAAGCATGCATCGACATACATGAAAAATTGAATAACACATGGTGTACTTTTCAGTCGGGTGTTAAAAAGGATAGAGAGTTGAAAGTATGGGAGGAGCACATGCCCAATTTTGAAGGGAAAAACCGCATTGACTCACTAATTGCGGATTGTGGGAAGAAAGTTGGCGGAAGATGACTAACCTCTCTTGTTGATGCGCAATGAACAATTTATCCCGTACGTTAAATTACGGGTGAACGACGAACAATATGACTTCACGATGGTCTGAATGTAGTCACGAGGAAAATATCAAATTTCCATAGTGTAAATGTCGATTGTCTTCGTAAAGGAGTAATGGAATGCCTTTTTTTCTTTGATAGAAATGGGAGAGGAAGAGAGAACAATTTCTTTCTAAACGTACTTTCTGCCAACCGTCCCAATGGTTATCTTCAAAAGTTTTTTATATGACTCCCTCATACCATTTCAAAGGATGTCTTTCCATCATATAACATATTAAGACGAAATGATGTGTCTTAATTGCACCCCATCATGGACGTACTAATAAAATACAACATCTCCCACTCGGACATGATGGGCTTGATAGTGCTCTATCAATAATATAAGGCATTCGACATTTATCAAATTTAGAAACAATTTATACTAGCAAGAAAGTCGTGCAACCAATGAGTACACCTGCACTTGAGAGCTCAAATTATGCACCTGTTAGAGATGACATAATGGCTACAACCCCAAAAAATAAATAAACAATTGATGTCTCACAATGCCCCAGACATAATTTGTTACATCAATCCAAGTATACCTATCTCTTAAAGGCTATACTTGACTATTCTCATAACATAATGTATTTATAATTATATTCAAAACCACAGAATGCGATATAATTGGTTGACTAGTAAATACATATGATAGATGTAAAACAACAATAGTCTTCATTTGCACTCATGTCTCTCTCTATTTCAAAACAACTACTTTCTTAGACACGTCCCATAAAAGAAGCCGGAGAAGAAGCAAGAAAAGAAGCTGGAGAAGCGGGGAAGAGAAGAAGAGGAGGGTCAAGATAACTCTCATGAACCAACTTTTGCAATATCCTTATCTGAGAATCCAGAGAAGACAAGAAGTGGAACTGTAGGAGCTTAAATAAAAAAGAACATCACTCTGGTACTGACATTGAGAAGGAACAAGAAGAAGAATTCCTTACTCCACTTGTAGCCATAGAAACAGGGGGAGTTCATGAGAAAATAAGTACATCTTTTGCTGATCTAGAGAATGTCTATGCCTCACATTTCCTGAAGCTAATATTGAGGTATCCTCTCCTAGTCATGGTGTTCGACATGCTGATGTTCCCTCAATTCTAAACACTCTTCGAATTAATTTGGCTGAAGCTGGTGCACAAACAGAAACTACTGCAGACTTTCAAAGGCTACTAGAGCTCCTTTTGGAGTTAAAAGCACAAGAATACGATATGGAGTTTGAGATGAAAAACCTCCAATCTACATTGAAATCTACTTCAGATTCTTCCATGAGAAGGTACGGGCTCTTAACCTTCAAGTTCAAGATTTACAATAGCAAGTTAAAGAGACTGCCAAGGTTGAAGATGTTGAGAAGCTGAAGGAGACAGTGCAAAAGCTGGAGGAGACAGTTCAGTCGATGGGGGATTTCCAGCTTGTTCGAATTCCCAAACAAACCTGATTTCGTTTATCTTTATCTTTTTTGAATTTCTCCACTTTTTGTTGTTGACAAAAAATGGGAGAATGTGCAAATTTGATTTGTTTGACTTTAACTTTTGTTAGACTTTTATTTTGTTTGACTTTTGCAGACAACTTACTTTTATGGTAATGATTTTGGATGGATAGTTGTTTAAGTCTTGATATTAAGCTTATATTTTCAAGATTAACTTGTTTTCTGTGGTTGCAGAATCGATGTTATCTAGATCCTAATCAACTTATTTTTATAAGATATCTTGTATTGCTTAAGAGTTGTTTTGCGGGTAAAAAATTCTTAAATCTGTAGGAAAGTTTTATCATCATCAAAAATGGGGAGATTGTTGGAAAAAAAACTCATTTAATGTTTTGAAGTTGACAAAACTTATCCAAAGTCTAATTCTGAAGATTTCCAAACTTCTATATTCAAGTCTGAAGATGACCAAACTTTAGTGTCAAAGTCTCGAGGTCTCCCAAACTTTGTGTCAAAATCTGCCCACACGGCAAATTCAGACTAAACACTATTGAAGAATGCAGACTTATCCAGATGCAATTTTTTTTTCAAGGGTTAGGTTCGTATTCTTTATGAATGACTTTCTGGTTGGATTTAGCACTTACATGATTGGCTATCTTTAAGGGAATCAATTTCGATACTCCAATCTTTTCGAATTGCAAGTAAACTTGGAAAGTATCTATTTATGGAAACTAAGATTCTGATTGTATGAACGAACATGATTGACAGGCTTTCATCATAATTTTCAAACGACTCGAGATCTCCTTGATTGATTTTGTCCAACGGGTAGATTGGAAGAATTCATTTGGAAAGTGCCAACGGTCGAGAAGGCATGAATGAGTATTTAAGGAGGACTCTCCACTTGTTCGATAAAGTGCATGAAATAGAAATTTCAAAATCTAAAGCTTTCCATTTCCTTATACTTCAAATACTGAGCTCAAAGTTGTACTCAAAAGAGAGAAAAACATATAGTGTGACTTTGTGAAAGAGAAGCAAACTCTTCATTGTGAAGTTGAGATCACCAAGCTGTAAAATCTCTTTTATTTCTTAGTGGAATCTAGCCAGTGGGCTGTCAACGTGAAAGAGTAGCCGTAGGCTTGATCTAAGCCGAACCACTATAAACCTTGTGTTTTTATTCTCTTTCATGAACTCCTTTATTTTGTTCATAGTTTCATTTAACTGCTAAAATCTGAATTCATTCAAGTCTATCATTTTATAAAAGCAAATACTTCTACCAAACTGTGCGAAAATTTTTCTTCACTCATATTCAACCACCCCCTCTAGGTGTTGTTATTAGCCATTTCAAAGGTCAAATCGATCTCTAATTTTCTGTGCAATTTAATCTTAAATATTTAGCCAAAATTTAGGTGTCAATAATAACTTTTGTGATAATTTGGTGGGATCACTGTCAACTGTTCTAAATACTTAAGTTATTAGATGAAAGCGTGGTTTAATATTTAAATATTTTATCACTCCCGTCACACTTAATCTAGTTTTTTTACCTAGTACTAAGTGTGGACATATTTTATTGGGGAGGTAAATGGGACTTGATAAGATTTAAACTTAGAATCTCTTACTCTATTACCAAATTGAAAAATAAGAATGTTGAAGAGAGAATGGAGAGATTTTAGCATATTTCGATATCTTAAAAAGAGTACATGGAGAGTCTATTTATAAGCTTAGATAAATGAAATTAAAGAAAATCAAATCAGATATGCATAATCCAAATAGTTTAAGAAAATCTAAGAAAATATCCTAAACATCTGTAAAAGACATTTCGATATTGCTAACATCCTAGTATCTTTAACATCCTCCCCCAAACTCAAGGTGACATCTTCAGCTAGAGCTTAATTAATGTCAAACAGTGCCACAAAAAACTTGAAAAAACTTGTTCCTCTAATGACACCACCAGATAGGCTTGTTAATATGTGGTGGGGGTGATGTGTGAGGCAGCATCTTCCATATCTAAATCGTTTGAGGGCAATGAGGTATTTGGTGGTAGTGTTGATTTCTCGAAACAAAGCACAAAATGTCGAGAATTGGAATGGAAATGGCTTGCAAAACAGTAACTAAGCGATGTGGCCTATATGGCTAGTGTTGTAGCATCAAGCAGCCTATATGGCTAGCTTGGGAAGATAGTTACTAAGCGATGTGGCTTGTGTGGCTGGCACCAAAAGAAAGCCTCCTCCATGAAAAAGGCTTGACTATGTGACATAGTGAGTACAAATAGCATCAAAACACTGACTATTATAAAACAACTCGATTAAGTGCTTCCTCAAATAAAACTTGCGCGCATAAAGTGAACACTATTGAGATGTGTGGATGAATTTATTTGGATGGGTAGCGGGATGCTTAGGGTGCACAAGGTGCGATGTGCAACCGGCGCACTTAGGAACTCAATCGTTACACCCACTTGTTAAACACTATACGTTGATTACGCCATTCGAAAAGGAACGTCAAACCTGGTGCCTTTAGGTTTTTCACAAGAATGAAGGCTTTGATACCAAGTGAGAATTTGATAGGACCACTGCCAACTGTTCTAAAAACTTAAACTGTTAGATGAAGGTATGACAACTACCAATTGTTCTAAAAGCTTATATTATTAAATGAAGGCGTGATTTAATATTTAAATGTTCTATTAATTTTTTTGCATTCTTGTCGAAATCTAAAATATTATCCAAATTTTAAACAAATATGGGGGGCAAGAAAAGTTCAAGTGCGAGCACCGCTAAATTTGAATGAGCATAAATTCAAAACTAACATTTTATGTAACATTGGAAAGAAAGAAAGAACATGACATGGCATGATTCTTAAAATTGTGTGATTTCGAGATAAATGGTGATTCATATTTGAGTTCAACCTATTAATTCTAAATTGACTTACATAACATAGATCAAACTAAAGAATGTAAAGATTTTCAAACGAGCATTTGTGTATTATAAGGCAATATTTTGCACGTAATAGAACGTAGTCGGCTTATGACATGCTTATCATAAGTGCCGTTGATTGCATGAGACGCACGCCTTGCCACCAACGCCTTTATGTGGAAGACGTCACGCGACACGGGGATCTATTAATAATTCAGCTAAAGATGGTTAGTGAATGCATGTTGGTGAATCATTGAGGGCTCTCGAAAACATGAGAGCAATGACTTTTTCAATTGGGCATGGACGGAATGAGCTCTCTTATGGACCGACCACAATCTTTCACCGTGTAAACAGTAACCGATGGCCCACACATTGAAACTAGGCCTGTTCATGCGCGGCCCGACAAAGTAAGTTCAAGAACAGTTGGCCACATTGTCATGTGATGTTATATGTGATACCTTAAAAATAAAGATTAGCCTCAGCTTGAGAACCCACAAGTATTTAATGGAAGAACTTGACCATCCAGATTTAACCAAGTTTATGATGATAACATAAGTAATTTACATTGATCGCACGTGACCATCCCACGGAATTCCCTCGACCCACATATTCAAGTTGAGCAGAAGTTCTTTCACATGATGATCAATCACAAAGCAAATCCATGAATCAATCTTAGAGGGGCAGAAGTGCTTTGACTTGATGTCAAGGTGGAACATTTTCACCTTACTCCTCCCATATAGCGTCAAGACCCTGTCCACAAATGCATTATCATAAGAAGAGACAGAGAACCTAAGATTTGAGACGGCGGTCCAAACAGACTGCCACATTTTGGACAAAATACAAGTATTGACGGCGTCCCTCGTGGGCAAGAAGGAGAAGATGTCGTAGATTAGGCAATCGGGCAACATACTGATGTAATCCTCAGTACCTGCCATGGCTTATGAATGGATTCTAGGGTTTATTTTCTTTCTCTTTCCGGTGAGAGATTGCTTCCCTGGGTGATGATGGCTTGGGTTGGCCCTATTCTTGAATACTTGGCTTTAAAATGCCAAGTAATATTTACTATTTACTTAGGTAATCATCGTTCAGTACCTTCATCTAACGGTACTATTTACGTCTTCTGTGCGCTTGGTTGGCATTTTACCCCCATAATATTATAACAGAAAAGACAAGGCAGAGGTAGTTGCCTTCAATTTATGAACTGATGGACCAACAAGTGATTAATTGAGTCTCTGCCCTAAGGTAGCGTCATCATTAATGAGGTCGGTGCCTAACACTACACATGGGCGTTCCTTAATTGAATTAATTGACTATATTATGAGTAAGTCGCTGGGCTCATAAAATTAGGTAGGTTTATCATGAACCGAGCGAAGTCCTGCCAAAAGAGGGTAACCGATGGCCCAAAAATTTGAAACTAGGCCTTTTCATGCGCGGCCCGACAAATTCAGTTCAAGAATAGTTGGTGGCCACATTATCATGCGATGTTATATGTGATACCATAAAAATAAAGGTAAGCCTTGGCTTGAGAACCCACAAGGATTCGATGGAAGAACTTGACCATCCGGATTTAACCAAGTTTATGATGATAACATAAGCAATTCACATTGATCGCATGTGACCATCCCATGAAGTCCCTCGACCCACATATTCAAGTTGAGAAGAAGTTCTTCCACATGATGATCAATCGCAAAGCAACCATGAATCAATCTTAGAGGGGCAGAAGTGCTTTGACTTGATGTCAAGGTGGAACTTTTTCACCTTACTCCTCCCGTATAGCATCAAGACCTTGTCCACAAACGCATTATCATAAGAAGAGACGGGGAATCTGAGATCTAGATGGCGGTCCAAACAGACTGCCACATTATGGACAAAATACAAGTTTTAACGGTGTCCCTTGTGGGCAAGAAGGAGAAAATGTCGTTGATTAGACAATTGGGCAACATATGACGCATTTGGTAACGATTCTATTCTCGAAAACAGATTCTCATCCTTCTACAAATCAGTTGTGTGTTTTCGTATGAGTAATATATAATATCACGATATTGTTCGACTTCATGTCTCTCAATATTATGAAAACAAACTTTGCCAATCATCTTCGGGAAAAACCCACCTCTTAAGTGGATTGTTATATGTAATGTTTATTAAGAAGGATTATTGTTAACCATTGAATTTACATATAATAAAAGTTAATATTTGTCGATTTGATTCTCTCTCTCGTCCTTTTACGTCCTCATTGAGTCCTGCTCAATCGGTGCGCGTTTTTCTCTCTTGTTGAACTTTCCACCATCGCATAATATTATTATAAAACAAGACTTCTCGTGGTTGGTTCCACAATCTTATGGATTACTTTGAATTCTCTCTCTATATATGTCAGTTATTTATGTAGAAATAGCTTTGGCGTTTGATTTAATTAAAGAAAATATAATTTTAAAGAGAGATGGAATGAGTGGATAAATTCATCTGCCCAATAATTAAATTTGTTTTTAAATAATATGAATTGCTTCAAATAATCTTAAGGGATCGTACAATGTGCAATTAATGACCTCCGTGAATGCATAAACCGTTGTTCATCACGAAATAATATACGTGAGCGGAGTACATAGTATATGATGTGCTGTTGTACTTTGGCATCGCATAGAACTATGATTTGTACATTAGAATGTGTACAGAATAATTGGAAAAGAATTGATGCATTTAGGTGTAAGGGAATGGAAATAGCGTCAAAAAATAATTATCCGTACTATTTCATTCTAAAAGAAATTTGTGATATTAACTTTGACATAAATAAACGCTGGGATTGATGTTAAGCACAAAACAAAGAAGAAGAGGAATAGCGAGGGATGGATGTAGTAATTCCACTCCCAATCTTCTATTCCAATTCTCTTTTTGACCATTTTCCCGTGCCCAAGGTCATAGGAAGGTAGGCTCGACCCTTATATTGAATCCAGTTTTTATAGGTTGGTCCATTCTTTTATCTAAGGTAGTGTCTTTCTTCATAGAAAAAAAAATCTCATATACAAAATGTAATTGAATCTTAAACCTTTTCAGTTGACATGGTCAAATCCTAAACTCTTATGCTAGATTACAGCCATTCAAGTCATCACTTATGTGGATTTGCCTATGTTGCAGCTCACATGGGCAATTCCTAACTATCGCATAAATAATTCTGGATGAAAGTACTAAATTGCACCTCTTGAAAAAATCCAGGACTTCTTTATATTGGTTGAAATGATGGCATTAATAAATAAGGTCTAGTAAACTTTCTTCATTTGTACATGGGTCGTTGCATCGCTAGTATCGTGGCTAGAGCTCATCTTGTGCACAATAGTAAAGCTTGGGATAAAGCAATGATTTAACTTGAAGGGGTACGTACTTCATTTTGATTCCTTTTGCATTTCTTTCAGGTCATCAAGCTGTTAAGTGACTGGACGGATGTACAAGCGAAGAACTCCCTTGGTGAGACCGCTCTGGAAATCTTCCAAGTGAATTCTAGTAACAATCAAGATGTTGTGATGAGGCTACGCCCTCAAAGACTTCTGCCCAGATTTCATGTTGATACCCCCTCTCTACCCCAGCTTATCAACAGGAGACAATGGTTCCTTGATAGGAGGGCACACGTTTTCTATGTCCAAGATGAATCCGCTCGCAACATAATCCTTGTAGTGTCCACCTTAATGGCGACCGCCACTTACCAAGCCGCTCTTAGTCCTCCAGGAGGATACTGGCAGGATTCTTCTTCAAATTCTCCGACCTACTCCACTGTCGTCACCGCCAATTCCACTGAAATTGCTAATGGAAAACCACATCAAGCTGGAAAGATGATCCTCAGCGGCTCACGTCTATACGTATTCACTTTACTCAACAGCATGACTTTTCTCATCTCCAGCTGCATAATTATAGCCACCGCTGTTCCGCTGGGTCCCGACACTTCTATGATTTGCTTTCCAATGTTTATTCTCGCCGCTAACTACTTTTTATCCCTTGCAACGGGATTCCAGAACTCCAATGACGTTGGAGTAAATTTGATGGAGGGTCTTTTCATGGTGGCAATGTACTTCTTCGCAGTAACATCCTATTCCTTATGGATAAAGCACTTCCAAGTCCGACGACAAATCAATGCCACAAGGAGACGCGTTGACAACTTCTGAAGATCGGAGGATCAGAGATAATTCCCATGCATGTTTTACTTTAACTTCTCGTCACGTATGCATATCATGCATGCTTCTTATCTTGAGGTTTGCAAGAACTAGACTCTTTTGTGTTAGTTACAAGGGATGGACACGTGGCAATTCGCTAAATCCTGAGAGGCTTTACTCTCGCTTGAAGTCGAGACTTCGAATAACTTTTTTTCCTAATTCAGACTTCAACGCAGTGGAAATGAACATCATCGAGTTACAACTTGCAAACACGAATGCGCGAAGTGTCCGTGCACAAAACGCAAGACAGAAATCTCTTCGGCTTTTTAACTCCTAGAAAGAGGCAAACTGGATGATTCTACAAAACACAACGAATAGACACAGTAGCAACCTTTTTTTTTTTTTTTTTTTTTTGAAAAATTACTTCTAAAGAAAGTAACAGAAGAAAAATACTGAGAATATAGTAAAAGCCTAGCCAAATAAAAAAAAAAAATCCTACGATATCTTCCAATCAGAATATCTTATTTTAACACATAGTTAAAATAATGGAATTTATAAATTCAATAATGGAATTTATAAATTCAATTATTCTACACTCCAAAACCCCCAAAAAATTATTCTATACTCTAAACCAGCTTAATTAAAGATGGAAAAATCAGATTTCAGTATCCTAAATTCGTCAAATAAAAGATGTAAATCCAAACTTAAGGCGTCTCACATCATACTCCCTTTATTAGGGGAAAAAAAGAAAACGCTCGGCCAAGCGACATCCCCATCTCGTGTGACGTCCTTCACGGAAGCTTCTACGTATTTTTCTCTTTTTTTTCAAGACAAACCTCAGCCAAAGCTCAAGCTGCAGCCGAGCTACCACCCTCCATCGGGCGGTCACTCTGACTGCCGCTCGTCGGCCGATCTCCCCGCCGCCGAATGCCCAAAACAGTAAGGCCCGAGGCCTCCGAGGACCACCACAACGGCCACCAAGGACCGACCAGATCCTAGCCAACCCTACGCACTCACTGACCGGGGTGTCACCATCGTTCCGAAAGAGACCATACCCGGAGAAAAAACTATGGATCTCGTTCGGACATTTTGTCGAACAGGTAGTATATGCTACGGAAACAAGAGATCTTTGACTCGACCGAAGACCAGAACCCGCGACAACAACAGCACGCACAGCAGCAGCAAAATGAAGGACGGACGGGGCCGGAGTTCACGTCAGCCGGACGGCCGCGAGCTCCGGCCTGGCATGCCCAAAAAAGGCAAAAACAGGGTCGAGGCTTACCGGAGTTTCGGAGCGGGAAAGGAGGGACGGCAGCGGGTTGTCGGCCGTGCGGTGGCCGGCGGTCTCTCCCTCCAACTCTCTTCCTTCACTCGCACTCTCTGTCTCTCCCCTCTCTCTCCGTTTCTCTCACTCGAACTCTCTCTTGGATCTCTCCCTCAAAACCAACCCCCGGTCTCCTCCCTTTTTCTCTTGCGCCCCCTCTCTCGCTTTTAAGGGCTAGCGACAGACGAACATGGCTTCCGCCACCGCCAGCCTGCCGCGGCCGGCCTGATCCCCGCCCCTAGGATCACGGCTGCTCTGCCTTTGCCGCAAACACGCGGGAATGGCGGGAGGGAGGAAGGAGGAAGGAGGAAGGGATAGGTGCGTGGGCCGGGCCGGGGAAAGAAAAGAGAAAATGGGGCCGGGCCTGAAAGAGAAAGAGGAAGAGGGAAAAGAAAAAAAGGCCGGGCCGGCCCGCCCCAGGCCAGGTCTAGCTTTCTTTTCTTTTCTTAATAAAAAATAATAATGATAAGTTTTTTTTAACGTTCTTAATTAATTCTAGAATATATATTTTATTAATTTTAATACTAGTAATACAAATGCTCCTAATGTCTATATGCCATGCAATTTAGTGGAATTAATTCCTAATTTTTCTATGCAATTAATGAATGATTAAACGTATCGCCAAAATTTAGGTGTCAACTCTCACATGCATGCTTGAAACATATATGCATGAAGGGCCTAGAGAGAAATCTCTTGATGCCAACACAATGGTGGTGATGGTGATTTTGTTGTTGGTTGCTGGCAATTGGATAAGGTAAGAAGCGGCAATGATACATAGTGGTGGTAATGGTGTTTTTGTTATTGGTTGCAAGGCAATCGGAGAAGGTAAGAAGTAGTGGTGCGTTGGACAACTTGCAGGACGCACTGGTGGTCATGATGGTGGTTTTGTTGTAGGTTACTTGGAAAGAAGCGAGGTGAGGTCTCGAATGCACACATGCACGATGAACACAAATGAAATGCTTAACTCTGGGTACACACGCATGCCTGAAGTGTAAATGCACGAAGGGCCTAGAGAGGAATCTCTTGATGCCAACACAGTGGTGGTGATGGTGATTTTTTTGTTGGTTGCAGGCAATCAGGAAAGGTAAGAAGCGGTAGCGATATGTAGTGGTGACGATGGTGATTTTGTTGTTGGTTGCAGGCAATCGGAGAAGATAAGAAGTGGTGCCGCATTGGACAAGCTGCAGAAGGACGCAATGGTGGTCGTGATTGGTGGTTTTTTTTTTTTTTTTTTTTGGGTCACCGGGTAAGAACCGAGGTGAGGGGTCAAAAGCATGCATGCACAATAAACACACCACAGAGAGAGAGAGAGAGAGAGAGAGAGAGAGAGAGAGCGGGGCTAAATTAGGTCGAGCTTCTCTTTTATTGTATGATCGAACATGCATCTACTTTACGTGTGATCACACCCAGATGAAAAACTTGGTGTCTTAGCCTCTTGCTCGTGTCCAATTTCGTGGTGTCTGCTTGGTACCTATAGATGGAGTTAGCGGGCACCCCAATTATTATACAACTGGCCCCTGAGTTTTGCCAGTAATCAAGATTGAAGACGCCGAGTGTTTGTTGTAGTAGAGGTCTTTGAATTGATTCCCGCAGATAAATTAATAATCATAAAAATACGTGGATTACATGAGTTGACGAATTATACGCAACGAAGCTCGATATATGCTAGAGATATCTTCACAATGATAGATTGAAAATTGAAAATACAAAATAAAATGAAAGCTATCGACTGAAATACTATATAGAATTACCACGAAATAGAAGGTTGGATGTGAAAAAGACAATATGGCAGAAAATATTAGGTAAATGCTCTATATCCAACATCATCAATTTTGCTTTCAACATCTTGTCTTTAAGAGCCACCTTTTCAAGTGACTTGCCAAGATATAGAAGGTTGGATGTAAAAAAATAGAATTGAGAATACCTAATAAACCAAGTCCAGTAGTATCTTTAAGATGTGACTTGTTATGACTAACATAGAAGCATGGACAGTAACACAAAAAAGAAGAAGAAGATTTGAGTAAGAAATAAATTGCATACATAAAACTTGAATACAGTGCATTAATGAGGTCAGCTTTGTGCCTACTATATGGGAAGAGATCGATAAGAGATTGATAAGACAGTTCCAATATAACCAGTAAAGAAGATATCCTGAATTGATCATCCCAGGGGAACTCCTCCTCACAAGCCATTTACAGGCAAGTGAGGGGAGAGTAACAATGGGATAAAGATCATATTGGGATACCCGGCCAAGCCCTTTACGGGCGAGGGTCCCTCCTCTGATCCCCGTGAAGCCTTCCCCGGTAACCAACCCGGGCGTGGTTCAGGGAAATGACGAGGCCTGAGCAGTGGCTGCTGCTCGGGGTGCCGGCTGGCCAGCCGGCCAGAATCGTTCAATTACACTCACTCATTAAGTGTTTTTCAATTCTAGCTTAAACCTGAACTTACAAGAATCAATTACAGAAGGAGGAGTTTTATTGCACTGTCATTCTCTTGGATGAAGGTTATCAATGCTCTTGATATCTCTTGCAAATTTTCATACACGTTAAACATACTCATAATGCATCCGAGACCAAACTCAACAACAAAATTATCTATATGCAAAACAACCATAAGCTCTTCTCGGATGTCAACGTGGGCTTCATCATCAATGAAGAAAAGAATTCTTGCGGAAATTAATTTCTATTTTTTTCATCACTGATATGGCCTAAGTTTCCTTGTGTTCAATTATAGACCGAATTTCAAAACAATCTGATTTTTTTTTTGGGCAAAAACAATCTGAATTAATTTCAAGCCATGACCAACGAATCTCCATTTTAGTAAGAAGTTCAATTTCATATCACCGGTTGTCGTTTCTCCTAAACCCCTATGGGGCTTCTCACTTATTGTAGAAGCTAGCCAAGTCTGAATAGTAACGAAACTTAGTCAATGGCAAATGCTTTATTAGATTATTTGCTGTGTGCACTTTCTCAACGAATGTGGTTCCTTATGACTCAATAACACATATAAAATGGTTTTTGACACCAATGCGTTTCGCCTACTTGAGATACATTTGATTTTTGGCTAAATGTATTGCACTCTAATTGTTGCAGTAATTAACAACCTTCTCCTACAACAATTCCAGATGATTGAGCAAAACTCTTAGCCAAATAACTTTCTTGATTGCCTCAAATGACATCATGTACTCTGCTTCAACTGTCGACAAAGCAACTATCGGCTATAACCGCACTTTCTAACTGACGACCCTTAAAACATGAACACATAACCTGTCAAAAACCTCAGTCTATCCAAGTGACAGGAAAATCTGAATCCACATAACTTGTTATATGCAGATTTTATTTGATAAGTTGCATCTTCTCAATAGGTTTATGTGATGTGGGTTGTATTGTAGGGGTTGTTTTATGAGAGATAGAGGGCGAGGGGCAGTAACGGGAAGGGAACAGGAAAGAAAGTAATAACGACGGAAAAGGTTAAAAAAAAAGGGACAACAAATTCAAATAGCCAGTAGCATGTGTAGTAAAGTATTAACCTCTTAAGAAGATAGATATAGGTGGTGACTTTATCTCCTAATTTTAGAGGATCTCAATCGATCGATTAAATAGCAATTCATAATCGTTTTTCGAACATAAAGAAAAATTGCGTCCACTTGTGAGAAGGTGCTCTTTCCAAAATGGGTGTGAACTATTGGTCTTCTTTGTTTTCTTTTGTGTGGTAGGACAGACAATATGATGAACCTTTAATATATGAATTGATGGTCCAACTAGTGATTAATTTAGTCTCGGCTGAACATATGGATGATTTGGGCAGATCTGGATTACTTGCCCTGTGCCAACGCCATCATAATAAAGAAAGAAACACTTCTAATGAGGCAGGAGCCTGACAAATTAAAGACATGGATAGTACAGACATTATCTTATATGATATCTTTGCCTATGGCCTTTATTCTGTCTTTTTTTCGGTAAAGGTAAGATGCCAAGATTGAAGAAGCTACTTTAATAGTCAAGTATGCAAAGTACTTTCTCTCTCCAGGAATCCTCCTTTTTCTACTGTTTTCCGACAAAAAACGGAATAAAGACATGATAATACCCACGTTAGACATGTGAAAGCAAATTTAGCACTTTGCTTTTCTTTTTTTTTCATCGATTTCAAGCTCTTTGCCTTTTGATCTTCTGATTTCGACTTTGAGAAAACAAAGTGAGATATTATTCTTCTTTTCACAAATGTTGATTGATCCTTGATATGTATACTTATTTAGCCAGTAACACAGTGTTAATTCACCAGCCATTTTTTGGAAGTGTTAATGTTTATCTGTACTTCCAAGATTACTAATTGTTTTCATAATTAATCAACATTAATTTGTATAACTTTACCAACATGATAAGGTGCTAACTTTTATTCAAAATTACCATAAGTGACTTGCCCATTTTTCTTCCATTAAGTCACAACTAATTTTTGCTTAACAACCACTGTTTGAGTCGCTCGTTCAATTTTAATTGACTGTTTTGAATTTATCAATTGTTGCAATAATTTACCAACATTTATTAGCGCAGCTTACCAACTGATAATGCTACTAACTATTGTATCATATTATCAAATCTTATTTGAGTCCACTTACTGACGTTTATTTGATTGCCACAAAATGATCAACTATTCCAATAGCTCACAACATCTATTTCAGAACTTATCAGTGAGTTAAAGTTACCAATTTTTATACAAAATTATCAACTTAGTTCAAAATTACCGATTCTCTTAATAACTTGCTAACATTTATTTGTGGATCTTAAATTATAAACTCTTATTACCAACTTTATTTCAATCAGTTATCAATGTTTTCTTTTTCAAAAAATTACCAACTGTTCCAATAATTTAAGGACATTTTTTTTAGCATCTTAAAAATGCTGTTAAAATCAACCATACTTATACAAAATTATCAACTCTTATTTGGGTTCACTTGCCAAAGTTTATGTGGCCGTTTAAACATTACAAACTTATTCCAGAAAAATGCTATACTACACCAACAGTTTTATATCTTACCCAACTTTTTCAAAATCTTAACAAATTTATCTATGAAACTTGAGTTGCCAACTCTTATTTGAGTTATACCAATGTACATTTAATTATTTCCAGATTATTAATTGTTCCAATAATTCACTTGGATTCATTGGCAGGGCTGAACGACGTTTTAAGCTCATCAACTCTTATACAAAATCATTGATTCTTATTTGTGCCCACTTACCATTTTTTTTTTTGTTTCAAAAGTATCGACTTTCCTGTAGTTTACGCATGCTTTTTTAGGAGCTTATCAATTAGTTATAGATAGCGAACACTTTTCAAAATAACCAGCGCTTCAAATAATTTGTCAATATTTATATCTGAAGCTCAAGTAACTGACTCTAGAACAAAGTTACTATCTTATTTGAGTCAATTATCATCATTGATATGCTTGTTTCGAAATTCCGACTAGAGGTAGGTCTTTGATAGTCATAGGATATGAGATATTTAAATTTAAATAACTAAATGCTCCACAAAGTAAGCTATGTAAACTAATTTTGCATTACGGCTCTTCAATATGTAGTTATAATTCTGGAGAGCATTCTTGAAACTTTTGGGTTAAAAGCTTTAAGATAAAAAGCAAGTGAACTATTATCAGTATTCATCTGATTTATGACCATGGAAAGCTCAACTGCCAATTACATTAAAGAGGAGCAAGTAAAACACACTAGTGACTCACCAGTTCATAAATAAATTGTCAAATTTGTTGAGCATCCATGTTTTAAAGAGCTTTATTTTCTGAGCTAATTCGATGCTAAATTTGAAACTCAAAATCTTCATTCAATAAATCACTATGGTAACAAGTCAAGAATTCGTTTCCGTGATTTAAAGTAGGTTTTGTTCTATCAACTCCTCAAATGTATGATTAAATTCTGCAAATTATCTCTTTAGTTTGGGATTAGCAATAACAAGTAAGGCGTAAAAGCTTTTCTATTACCTGAGAAAGATTCGATGGGTTAATGGTAGGGAAGTGGCACTTTTACTTTTACTTTTCTTTATTTATTTTACTTTGAGCATTATTCGGTCTTTATTTTACATGGAGAAATAAAGAGACGAAAAAAGGGAATTCACAGGGGAGAGAGAACTCTCCCGCAAGCAAAATCACCGCTCCTATGAGATAAAGCAAAGAATAATGCAGCTTTACAGATGAGAATGCATTGCATTCACTCATTTCACAAGCATTGCATATATCACGGCAAATCTAAGATATGTCGGGCCCCACTCACCCCTGACCTGCCATTGAGCCCACCTGTAGACTTGTTAACTCAGCTAATTAAATATTTGTTAACCGTGCACCATTTAATATATGATTTTGCAAGTTCGTTACTTCCATCGATCCTCACCGAGCAAAGCCTTCTTGCTCCTACTGTCTTATTTGAGTTACTTATCATCATTTATATAGTTATTTCGAAATTCCAACCAGAGGTAGATTTCTGATAGTCATAGGATATGAGATATTTAAATTTAAATAACTAACTCGTCCCCAAAGTAAGCCAGTAGCTAGGTAAACTAATTTTGCATTACGGTTTTGCAATTTGTAGTTATAATTTTTCTTTTGTTCGGACAATGTGTAGTTATAATTCACGAGAGCATTTCTGAAACTTTTGGGTTATAAGCTTTGAGATTAAGTTTGAGATTAAGTAGTAAGTGAAATATTATTAGCAGCCATCTGATTTGATGTCTATGGAAAGCTCAACTGCCAATTACATTAAAGAGGAGCAACAAATCAAGAGCCCACCAGGGATTTACCATTTTATAAATAAATTGTCAAATTTGGCATGCATCCACGATTTAAAGAGATTTATTTTCCAAGCTAATTCGATGCTAAATTTGAAACTCAAAATCTTCATTCAATAAACCACTATAGTAATGAGTAGAAAATTAGCCTTCATGTATTGAATCGAATCGAAGAATCGATCCGAGATCATGCACTTGAGGTGATAATCGTGTGCTTGGGTTTATAAGTGAACTCGTTTCATATAAAGACAGAAATTGGTCCGGTGCTACTAAATCCTCAAATGTATTATTAAATTCTACAAATTATCTTCATTAGTTTAGGATTAGCAATAACAAATAAGGTGTGACTGATTTTCTTTTACCTTGGAAAATTCGAGGCTTGATGGGAAGGAAGTCACAATAACAAGAGTACCTTACACTGACACTTTGCGAGGCGTGAGGCATGGTAACCATAGCTGCTATTTTTAAACCCTAGAAATGACATCGCTCTGATTAAGAACATGTTAGCTGCAATTAAATCTCGAAGTAGATTCGATCTGTACGTCATATCTCACATGTAGGTTAACTAGGAGCATCAAATCGAAACCGCAATATAACATGCCACCGTATATATCATCAATATAAATAACATTCCATCCAAAATATTTCAAAGACAAAATTCATCAAAGGCTCCAGAATATTAAATGCTTGAAGAAGTTTTCAGAAAGATAATACCATACAGTACTTTACAGTTTGACTTTAACGTATGGGCCATGACACGGTATAGTTTTTCCTTCTCGATGAATCATGTCATGCAATTCTTGCAAAACATGACAAGAAGAGAAAGGGCAAAAGTGGGAAAGCGAAGGGCACATAAAATTACGACACTACGATTTCCTAAGAATCTGACCAGTACGCGCCAGTCCCGGTCTAAGATATGGTGGGCCCTACTCAACCCCCACCTACCTTTGGGCCTACCTGTAAACCTGTTGACTCCCCTAAATCAAATATTCATTGAACCGTGGCACTATATAATATATGATTTTGCAAGTTCGCTACTTCCACCGATCATCACCAAGCAAAGCCCCTCTTCTCCTACTACATTTCCCTAGAAACACGATGGCCAGGGGTCTTCCTGAAAAAGAAGAAAGAGAGGCTAGGGAGTCTCGGCTTCGACTAGCAATCGAACATGATGACGTTGATTTGCTACATAGCTTAATTGTGGAGGATAAGAGCTCTTAGATCGTGTATCTAAAAACCCCTTCCCAAATACTCCACTAAACATTGCCGCAGCCGAAGGAAAATTCAAGGTGGCCATGGAGATGGTCATCTTGAGGCCATCATTCGCTAGGAAGCTGAATCCGCAGGGTTATAGTTCCATGCACTTGGCTTTGCAATGTAAGCAATACCCAATTGTGAGGGCACTGATGACCCTTCATCCTAAGTTGATCCGAGTTCGAGGACAATGTGGGATCACCCCTTTGCATTACATCGCCGGGGAAAAAGGAGACAAAGAGTTGGAGCTCCTAGCCGAATTCCTTTGCACTTGCAAATCATCCATTGAAGATTTGACGAGCCGATGCGAGACTGTAGTGCACATTGCTATCAAGAACCAAAACCTCGAGGCAGTCAATGTTTTGCTAGGATGGCTTGAGCAAGTTCATTTGAAAAAAATCTTGAACTGGAAAGACGAAGATGGTAATACCGTCTTACATGTTGCTGTGTCCAGAGAGCCGCAACATGAGGTATAGTTCACCGATTTCATGGTTTTTCATGCTTTATTATATGATCCTTGAATTTGACTTTATCTAACCCAAGAACAAATTATATGTTAATGAAACACTGAGGTTTCAAAATACATGGATTTAGAAACACATAGTGAGAGGAGATTTGAACAACATTTTGTGCAACCGTATATATTATAGCATTATCATTTAACAGTTAACATTTGTCGATAAATGTCCATCTGAAATTACAATTTGAAGTTGTCCAACATAGTCTTGTAAATTGTAGAAGTATCCATAAATTTGCTTGCTTGGAACGATCCATCAGAATCTCAAGGAACCGAATGACAAAAATCATTGATCAAGGGATATAACATATTAAAGGTGAATATTGTGATAATTAGATTGTATTGAAGCTTCCACAATGAAAAAAAAAAAATCCATCACTTCCTTTTATAAAAGAAAAAAAAAAGGTTGTGAATACTAATGTATGTTATCAAGATATTATGCGAATTCATATCTCTTTACATGAAATTTGAACCTCAAGTTTTTGCTAATAAACTTTGTGAAAAAACCCATTTGTTAACTTCATTATATTATTGTAATGTTTATTAAGAATGAAAATATTTAAATGTTAAATTCAGATATAATAAAACTTGACGATGTCGATTTAATCCCCTCTCTTGTCATTTTAAATACATGACCAAATCCTACTACAATCATTATATTGATAAATACATGTTTTTCTCTCGTGTTGAACTACCCGCCATCGCATAAAATATTATAAAAGGACTTCAAGTGGTAGGAATGAGTTAATAAATGTGGATTGGTTCAAACAAGTCAGATAGGATCCTACAATTTGTACATTAGAATGTGTACGGGATAATTGGAAAACTAAATTGACTTATTTAGACTATGTTTGTTTCGCGGAAAAAATTTTTTGACAAAAGTTTTTCCTCATTTTCAAGCATTCAGGACGTGCAAAATAAGTAATAAAAACAGTGTTTTCCAATCAATAGAAAATATCCTTCTAAAATTGGGAAGATTGATTTTTCTTTCTAAGAAAAAAAAAATTCCTCTCTTTCTCACGCTTCCTCTCCTCCTCTTCCTCGGCCCTGAAATCCCTCCCCGACCTTCTATCGCTCCTCTCGATTCTTCTCTCTGAAATCCTCTCCCTCCCCCCTCTCTCTCTCTCTCTCTCTCTCTCTCTCTCTCTCTCTCTTCTCTCTGAAATCCTGTTAAAAATATTGCACCTTTTGGAGTAAAATTCTCGTCATTTGTTTCCTTGCACTCTTTCATGCAACTTAAAAATCATTTCACTTCAATAGTCAACCGGCTCAACGGTCAGTATTTTATCAACCCGTTTTGCTCCTCCTTTCTTTTTCTTTCTCCTTCGAAATAAAATCTATAAACAAACACAATGTGAGCACTAATCAATTATACACACACAAGCACAAACATACACAACACACAGGGTAACTATGACGAAGGAGGCGCAAGCGGTAGTGGCTCAAACAAGAAAAGTACTAACAAAATTTTAAACCTATTATATAAGTACCAATTTAATTCTAAACCTTTTATTATATCAAATTAGTCATAAACCATTTCACATTTCTATAAATTTAGTATATCTGGCCAAATTAGGCCAAAAAATTCTGACGTGGACGTTGATCGTCTCTCTTGACACATTAGGCCTTGACGTGGACAGGTCCTTTATAATTTTTTTCTGAAATTTTCAATTCTTTATTAATTTTTTCTTCTCTTTTTTTTTTCCCTACCATGGCTGGTGGGGCTAGAGCTCTCCAGCCACTAGGCAAGGGCCTCAAAGCCCTCACTAGCTGCCGGCAAGGGTCATGGGCCTCGCCTAGATGTGGGTGAGCCGTTGGCGGCTATAGGTGAAGGTGACCTTACTAGCGGTTGGCAAGGCCATAGCCATTTTCGCCTGCGATTGGCAAGGCCAAGAGAGGGCTTTGCATTGCCTAGCGGCTGGCGAGCTTTGGTGATGCTTGTTAGCCACAATGGAAAAGGAAAGGATAAGAAGAAAAAAAGAAAAGAAAAATTAATTGAAAAATTGAAAAAATAAAAAAAAAATATTTAAGAAAATATCCACATCAGTGCTAACCATGCCATATAGGATATATGATATACACCTCAATAAATTTTGGTTTAAATTGATCAGATGGGCTCAATTGGTACTAAGATAAAATGATTTAGAATTAAATTGATTAAATTGAAAGGTTTATGACTAAATTATTACTAATACAATAAGTTTAGGACATTTTTTGGGATACTTTTCACTAGCTCAAATTGAGGGTAGATAGAGAGAGCTGCAATGACGGAAAGGGAAAAAAAGAAAGAAAAAAATCGGAAAGGGACAAAAAATTTAAACAACCAACATCACGTGTAGTAAATATTGTCACTTTATCGCGTAATTTTGGAGATATCAATCGTTCGATTAAAAAGCAATTCGTAAACGTTTCTTCGAACAAAAGAAGAATTGCTTCCACTTTTTAGAACATGCTCTCTCCAAATTGGGTGTGGCTTATTGGTCTTCTTTGTTTTCTTTTGTATGGTAGCGCAGACGATAGGCTGAACCTTTATTATATGATGGATTGAAGAAGATCCAACTAGTGATATATTTACTCTCGTCAGTTATCATCATTTATATGGTTGTTCCGAAATTCCAACTAAAGGTCGACTTTTCATAATCATAGAATATGAGATAATTAAGTTTAAATATGATAGAATTACCAAAGAAGTCTTAAACCTATTGCAATTATGCCAATTCAGTCCTATTTTTTTTTTTTTTTTGCCAATTGAGTCCTAAACCTTTTACAATTGTGTCAATTCAGTCCATCCGGCCAAAATTGGCCAGTCAGCGCTGACGTGGACGCCAGCCAGGGACAGCTAGCCGATGAGCCAATTTTTAATATATTTTTATTTTTATTTCGAATTTTTTAATTTTTCTTTGAATTTTTAAGTTTTTTTTTTTTTTTTCCCCACCTTCTTCTTCCTTTGGCTGGCCAGCGCCGGCTAGAGGTGAGGACCTCATTGGCCACTGGTGAGGCTCACCCCCGTCAGCCACTAGCGAATGCGAGCCTCGCCCAATGACGGCAAGGCTCGATCTTGCCAGATCTAGCGACGGCGGCCTCGCCGGCCACCAATGAGGATCGTCACCATGGCGAGGTCAAGCCTCGCCGTCTAGATCTAGCAACCTTTCGCGCTTTTGGTCGTCGGCGACTCGTGCCAAGGCCTTGCCGCCCCTTTTGGACTTGTCCACCATTTCGCACCCTCTCCGAGGATGCCCTCAAGATCTGGCGACATTCCTCGCTGGTGGTCGGCAAGGCCACCGTCGCCAGATTTGGCAAGGCTCAGCCTCGCCCAACCATGGCGAGGCTCGCCTTCGCTAGTGGCTAGCAGGGGCGAGCCTCGCTAGTGGTCGGCGAGGCTGACCTCGCCGGCCCTCGTCGCTCGCCGCAGGAAGAAGAAGGCGGGGAAAAGAAAAAAGAAAAGAAAATTCAAAAATTAGAAAAAAATAATATATATATATATATATATATATATATATATATATATATTAAAAAATTGGTTCACTGGCCAACTGTCCTCGGCCGGTGTCCACATCAGCGCCGGCCGGCCAATTTTGGCAAGATGGACTGAGTTTGCACAGTTGTAAAAGGTTTAGGATTAAATTGGCCCAAAAAAAGTTTAGAATTGAATTGGCACAATTGTAATAGGTTTAAGACTTTTTTGATAATTCTCTCGTTTAAATATCTAACCCTCCCCCAAAATAAACTAGTAGCTATGTAAACTAATTTTGCATTTCGGTTTTTGCAATACGTAGTCCTGATTCACAAGAGTATTCTTGGAACTTTGGGTTAAACGCTTAGAGATTAAAAGCAAGTGAACTATTTAGCAGCCATCGGATACATGATTATGGAAAGGTCAACTGCCAGTTTCATTAAAGAGGACCAAGTGGTGAAGAACCCACCAATGATTCATCCCTCTATAGATAAATTGTCAAACTTGTCATGCACCCATGATTAAAAGAGCTTTATTTGCCGAGCTAATTCGAGTTAAACTCAAAACTCAAAATCTTCATTCAATAAATTGTTATAGTAACGAATAGAGAACTTGCCTCCATTTATTGAATTGAATCAAGAACCAATGTGAGATCTTGAGCTCGAGGAGATAATCATGTATTTAGGTTTATAAGTGGACTCGTTGCAAATAAAGGAGGAAGGAGATCTGGTGCTATTAAATCCTCAAATATATGATTAAATTCTGCAAATTATCTTATTTGTTTGGGATTAGGCTAACAAGTAAGGCGTGAATGCTTTTCTATTACCTGGAAAAGATTCGATGGGTTATAGGTAGGGAAGTGGCACTTTTGCTTTCTTCTTTTCTTTTTCCTTTATTTGTTTTGCTCTCAGCTTCGTTCTTTTTCACTTTACATGGAGAAATGAAAGAGAGGAAAAAGGAAATAGTGGAGAGAGAACTCCCCCGTCAGCAAAATCGCAGTTCTTTTGGATGAAGCAAAGAATGCTTTAGAAACAAGTATCCATCGCATTTACTCATTTCACAAGCATTGCATATATTCCAACATATCATAAAATATACACCATATATAAACAATGTAATATAGTATAGCTAGCATGTGTCAAACTCATCCTAAGCTCATGTCAAGAAGACCTTACAGTCACACTACGCCAGGTAATGAGGCACACAAATTATATCCACTATAAAATTAGCTTTGATTAAGTTTCAAATGATACGTTAGTCACGATTAAGCTCTGAAATAGAATTGGTCAGTACACATGTACATCATGTTGTGTCTCTCAATATGTATATTGACTACAAGCATCAAATCGAAGCGATAATACAACATATGCCATATTAACATTCCATTTAAAAAATTTCCAAACAAAACTTATCCGAGGCTCCAGAGTATCCTTGATCCAGTTTTGAGAAAGACATACCACACGGTACTTTACAGTTCGACTTCAACATACGGGCCATGACCCACTATAGTTTTTTCCCTCTTTGTAAATCATGTCGTGCAATTCTTGCAAAACATAAGAACTGACCCATCATTTCCTAAGAATCTAACCAGTGCGCAATAGGCATCGGTCTAAGATGTGTTGTCTCAAATAAAGTTTGGGTCAAATTTGGGACAACACCTAAAGTTCATGCTTTTTTTTTTTGAGACAAAATAAAGTTCGGGCCAGATTTGTGACAATACCTAAAGTTGATGCTTTTTTATGGAATTGGCCTTAAATTTATCTGTGCAAAAATCAATTTTGTCTATTTGAATAGAGTCTTGTTCATATAAATCAGGACAGATAGTGCAATACGCAATTAATGACTTGCGTGAACACTTAAGACGTAATTAATTGTATTTATTGCGAGCATTCTATAAATAATAAAGCCCACATAAATTGCATTTAATTTAGACTTTTTGAGCACTACAAGCTTAATTAAATTATCTGGAATAAGCCTGAAGAAGCATGAAATTTGGTCAAGACCATTGGATAACCCTTATGGCCGAAAACTACTTGTGCTTAGCACGTGGGCATGCCAAACTAATTAAGATTGCATTATCTAATTACATTTAAGGAAAAGATATATTATCGTTGAGAATTTTAATTTTATGGAAGTAATTACAATGTGATATAAAAAATTCCTAAGGTGAGGAAGTCAATATATCTATTTAGTTTAAAATAGGAAAGTGATGTATTGATTGGTATCTTGAGATAACCCTAATCCTACGCCTATATAAGCACTATTTTTTTCTCAAAATTGAGGGGCAACAATATATATGGGAGGCACAGATACACAAACAAGGACATTAATGTTCAAAAAAAGAAAAAAAGAAAAAGGCGAACCTCGCCTCCTTGGCAACAGAACAATTCCAGCGTATAGTTCACGGGATCGACAAATGGACATTTAATAACTGTTGGATCGTGGTTAAATTTTGTGAAGATACAGTAAGACATTGTTATTGATGTTGTCTGATGGAATTGATGAGAAAAATCTCTGGAAGTATGTCCTTGACGGAGATTTACTATTGATTAGTACATCGCTTTTTCTATTCACTAAATAATTTATATATTGCTTTGATTATTGAGTGTTAAATTACTGTCTGTGTACTTGTGTGATCACTCATCACATGTTAGTGGTTAGAAATAAAAATTGACCAAGATTGCTTTGAACTATTTTTATAAATAAAGAGAAAAGATATTGAAAAACGTTATATTTATTTAGTGTAATCAAGTGTCCATATCTATGAAATCTCTAGTTCATAAAATAAGATTTTTTTTTAGGTTTTACTTGGATTTCTAACAATCCATAATAGATTAATGGCGACTCTAAAACGAAATGATTTGCCTGCTTAATTAATTAAATTAAAAACACTAAAGTTGTGATTGGCATGGATTTGGGAGAATCCATGCTAAGTTGGCATGGATTTAGGAGAGTCCTTGCTAAGTATTTACTTAGTAGCTCATTTGTTTATCTTTGGTGGTTCATTTCTAGTGAGGGTAGTAATGGGAAGGAAAAAGGAAAAGGGAAGAAAAATGGGAGGAAAGGATCAAAAGTATAGAAAGAAAGAACAACAAATTAGCACAACCAATAGCACATGTAGTATAGTATTAATTTTTTAAGAAGATACATATATGTGAATTTATCTCGCAATTTTAAAGGTTATCAATCCATTGATTAGATAGGAATTTATAAACGTTTTTCATGCATAAAGAAGAATTGCTTCCACTTCTGAGCATGTGCTCCCTCTGAATTGGGTGTGAGCTACTGGACTTCTTTGTTTTCTTTTGTGTCATAGGGCAGACAATAGTTTGAATCTTTAATATATGAATTGATGGTCCGACAATTTATTGTCTGCTGAACACATGGATGACTTGAGCATATTTGGGTTCCAAATCTTGGCCTGTGCCAACATCATAAGAAACAAAGAAACAATTTTTAGGGGGCTGGAGCCTCACACAATAATCAAATTTGAAGATGCCATTAACTAGTCAAGGATGCAAAGTACTTTTCGTGTCCAATAATTCTCCAAGAATTCTCCTTTTTCCCTTTTTTCCCGACAAGGAGAACAAACGATTTACATGTGACAGCAAATTTAGCACTTTCCTTTTTTTTTTCCAACGATTACCAGTACTTTGCTTTTTGGTCTTTCGCGTTGTCATCACAATTTCAACTTTTAGGAAACAAAGTGAGACACAAAGGGCGTGTTTGTTTGCGTTTGTTTAAAAATTGTTCCAGGAAACAGAAATAGAAAAAAGTGTTTCTGTTCCTGGGAACAATTTCGAACAAAAACGCGTTTGGTAATCGTATAAAATTTCTGTTTCTCGGAATAGAAAAAAGAACAGAAACACGTTTTGGTAACTGTAAAAAATTATGTTTCTGGAATAGAAAAAGAACAGAAACACGTTTGGTTATGTACAAAATTTATGTTCCAATTTTTTCCAATTGTTTTTTTTTTTTTTAATAAAATGTGAACTTGGTATTAAATTATCATTCTCATGAAATGCTTATCAATTTAATTTTGTTCATATTAAGTGAAAACAAACATTCTAAACTTGATCATATTTGCTTTGAACGGAATAAATATTTTAAGTTCGTACCAAAATTTTCCAGTTTGTTTTTTTTAAAAATAAAGTGTAAACTTGACTTTGAATTCTCATTATCATAAAATGTTCATCAATTTAATTTTGTTCATGGTGAGTAAAGTCAAACATTCTGAACATAGTTATAAGTGCATACTCTGAAGAAAAGTTTATAAATAAACTTTGTTCCAAATTGTTCTCACGTGCCTTTTTTTTCAATAATGAAATGCTCATCAATTTAATTTTGTTCATAGTTGTTGAAGACAAACATTTTGAACATGATCATGTGCATACTTGGAACAAAATTTCATAAGTAAAAATCCCACCATAAGAGCTACCTAAAAGAAGAATACTTCATAGATCTCTACGTAGACCCTTTCATACATAACATCATAATAATGAAGTAATATAGTTCATTGTTCAACTTCATCACATTGGATTTGATAAGTGAATACTTAAAAACAAAATTACAAAAGTCAGAAACACAAAGTCATGAAATTTCAGGCATATTATGATCCCTCGCCATTTTATTTGCAATCCTTGTCCTAAGCATGTTTATTCCAGGTGCATCATGCAATGTGGCAGGGACTGGCAAATTCGGAACAGAGCAAGGGAAAAAGAGTATGTCTTCGTGGATTGGCACCGGCAAGGCGGAACTTTGGATGGATCCACCGAAGTTCTCAAAGCATCAGCGTTCACTTGAGAATGAATCAACCAATTGAGGATGTACCTTAAGTAAAGAAAAATTCAAGACAATAAGCAATAAGGCAACAACGAAACAGCACCCTCCATTCTCTGCAAATCCATAACTTAAAGAGAAAAATCGAAGCATTATAGTCATAAGATATCAAGGATCTCGCATAATGTATAATCCCCAACATTCCTACAAAAAAGTCGAACAACGTTGTTCTTATAGATTCACAAAGAATGTACTAAATGAACAAGTCGACAACGTTGTTCTTCTCACGTGCCTTTTTATTTTTTATTTTTTTATGTTCTTTTCTTTTCTTTCACTTTTATTTTTCTCCTCCCCTTTAGTCTACCCCTCTACACGTTCTCTTCTTCGGGCGTCATCTTCTTCCTTTTGTCTTTCTCCCCTTGAGTCGCAAGGGTTCATAGAGACACACAGAAAATACTAATATTCGACCAAATCCAAGCAATACGGGACAAAACGCAAATTGAGAACAACAGGAGATATTTGCCATAGAACAACAGGATCGCGGGACAACAGGATCGTGGGACAAAGATCAACAGAACAGCAACTCGTCATGGTGTCGAGGAACGCCAGCAAAGGCCAGATCTAACAACACCCATCAATACATCATATTCATGTATACGTTGGAATATTCCTCCTTGTTCTTAGTGAACCGCTAGTTTTGTCATTTCAAAAACAAGTAAATGCATAGACTGCCAGAACCAATCAATTGATAAACATCCTTTGATAGACGAATGAAGAAACCAAGGAAAACCAATCAACACAAGCACAAAATAAAGAGTATTTACCTCTGTATTGAGAGCCCAATGGTTAGTTCTTGGAAGACCCGGAAAGAGAATGAACCGGGATGAATATGCTACTGCTCATACATGGCAAAGCAGAGCAAGAGAAGGGTTTGGTCAGATTTGAAGAGAGCAACTAGTGATGGTTAATTGTATATTTATTCCATGAATGTATCTCTCGCGCTCTCTCTCAGTACGTGATGAACTGGCGGTGGACTATTTTGGTATTGCAGTGATGGACGGAGAGAAGAGTTCCGAAATTGAGATTTGAGAGCGAGATTTAATAATTATTTCTTGCTAGATTGAGAAAAATTATAAGTGCTTAAGTGCTCGGGGAGAAACCGAAAGATCCAACCTTGCCCGCCCAACCACCCTTCAACACGGCCGCTGCAAACCCCACACACTCACTCACAGTCAAACCGAACTCGCTCGCCAGCCTGAGTTACCTCTCGTTGAAACCAGGCCATCTATTCTTTTTCAAGCGAAACACAGGAAAATGATGAATTTTGGGACTGATTCCGGACGACCCGAAGCAAAACAACCACAAGAAATTCAAGAATTCATCAAAGAGGGAGGATCAAATTTGAAATACTGTTGCAGAAGTTGATGAAAGATGGTGGTAGCGAGCCGAGCTCGAGCAGCAGCGACGCTCGCTGCCCCGCTCGCTCGAGCCGAGCCCGAGCAGCGGCGACGCTCGCTGCCCGCTCGCTCGAGCCGAGCTTGAGCAGCAGCGACGCCGTTGCTCGCTCGCTCGAGCCGAGCCCGAGCTCGAGCAAGCAGCGACGCTCGCTGCTATGCTCGCCGAGCCGAGCCCGAGCAGCAGCGAAGCTCGCTGCTCAAAGCTCGCCGCCAGATCTGCGAGACTCGCTCGAGCAAGCGGCTCGCAGATCTGGGGCAAGCGATTCCTCGAGCGAGCCCTAACACTCGAGCTCGCCGAAGTGAAGACAATCGGTGAAGGAGGAGCAAAGGACGACGTTTACCGGTGAAGGAGCAGCGGGCTGTCGAGACAGCGCCGGAGAAGACGATGGAATTCTCTGGCGTCGCGGAGGAGGCGCTCGTCGCAGAGGAGACGCTCGTCGCGCAGAGACGCTCGTCGCTCGTCGCAGTCGGGAGGAGGAGAAGCTCGTCGCTCGTCGCAGTCGCCGGAGGAGAAGCTCTTCGCCCGTCGCCGTCGCTCGTCGCAGTCGCGGGGAGGAAGCTCGTCGCGGGGGAGAGGAGGCCCCGTTCGAGCACTATCCAAGAAATAAGAAAGGAACACAATTTTGTTCCTTTTGTTTCTCGATTTGTGTTTCAAAACAAGAAACAAGTTTTTTGTGTTTCTTGTTTCTGTTTCTTTTGTTCCTGGGAACAAAAGAACAAAAGGAACGTAAACGCACACAAACGCGTTTCTGTTCCTTTTTTGTTCCCGTGAACAAAACAGAAATTTCTGTTCCTGGGAACAGTAAATAGGGTGCAACCATGCAGGCCCACAATTTCTTCTTTCACAAATGGTGTTTGATCATTGATATGTTTATTTTGTTTTATCCATTTATCATATTTTTAAGTTATTGATTGTTTTTTGAAAGTACTAATATTTTTTTGTACTTCCAGGATTACTAATTGTTTTCATAATTAAACAATATTAATTTGTATAACTTACCAACATGATAAGGTGCTAACTTTTATTCAAAATTACCAATCCTAATTTAAGTGATTTGCCCATTTTTCTTCCATTAAGTCACCAATTAATTTTAGCCTAACGACTACTGTTGGAGTCACTTGTTCACTTTTATTTGATTGTTTCGGAATTACCGATTGTTGCAGTGATTTACCAACATTTATTTGTGCAGTTTAGAAGCTAATAATGCTATTTTCTATCATATATAATTACCAACTCATACATGAATCCACTTACCGATGTTTATTTGATTGCCACAAAATTACCAACTATTCCAATAGTTCACAACATTTATCTTAGAAGATATCATCGGGTTAAAGTTACCAATCCTTACACAAAATCACCAACTTACTTCAAAATTAATAGTTCTCTTACGAACTGACTAACACATATTTGTGGAGCTTAAATTATAAACTCTTACATTAAATTACCAAGTTTAATTTAATCAGTTAACAAAACTTACCAATAGTTCCGATATTTTTTGACTTTTTTTAGGATTTTAAAAATGTGTTAAAATCACTTATATTATGAAAAATTAGCAACATGTATTTGGGTTCACTTACCAAAGTTTATTTCATTATTTCAACAGTACAAATTATTCCAATAATTTAACAGTATTTATTTATAGAGCTTACTAATGGAAGTTACCAACACTTTTAAACCATACCCGACTTTTATGAAAGCTTAACAAATTGATTTGGGAAGCTTGAGATACCAACTCTTATTTATATTATACCAACGAACATTTGATTATTTCGAAA
Source organism: Eucalyptus viminalis (assembly GCA_014182385.1). NCBI lineage: Eukaryota > Viridiplantae > Streptophyta > Magnoliopsida > Myrtales > Myrtaceae > Eucalyptus > Eucalyptus viminalis. The sequence goes on along the minus strand of CM024529.1, from coordinate 17,883,716 downwards.
TTATTAATTGTTCCACTAATTTACCCGGATTCATTTGTAGAGTTGATTGACGTGTTAACATCATCAACTCATACGAAATTACCAAATCTTATTTAAGTCCACTTACCAGTATTTTTTTTTCTTTTATTGTTTCAAAAGTATCAACGATTCCTACAATTTACCGACATCATTTTTTGGAGCTTATCAATTAGTAATAGGTAGCAAACACTTTTCAAAATAATCAACGCTTTGTGACGCTCGAGTGACCAAATGTAGAACACAGTTGCAATATCACTTGAGTCGGTTATCATCATTTATATGGTTGTTCCGAAATTCCAACTAAAGGTCTGCTTTTGATGGTCACAGGATATGAGATATTTAAGTTTAAATAACTAACTCCTCCCCAAAGTAAGATAGTAGCTATCTAAACTAATTTTGCGTTACCGTTTTGCAATACGAAATATAATTCACGAGAGCATTCCTAAAACTTTTGGGTTAAAACTTTGTGATTAAAAAACGGGTGAACTGTTATAGCAGCCATTTGATTTATGACTATGGAAAGCTCAACTGCCAATTACATTAAAGAAGAGCAAGCAATGAAACACCCTTCAGTGACTCACTAGTTTATAAATAAGTTGTCAAATTTGTCATGCATCCATGATTTAAAGAGCTTTTTTCGATCTAATTTGATACTAAACTGGAAACTCAAAATCTTCATTGAATAAACCATTTCAGTAACGAGTAGAGAACTTGCCTCCCTATATTAAATCGAATCGAAGAACCAATGCGAGGTCATGAGCTCAAGGAGATAATCATGTACTTAGGTTTATAAGTAGACTTATATCAAATGAAGGAGAAAGCAAGGCCGGTGCTATTCACCCTCAAATGCATTATTAAATATTGCAAATTATTTTTTTTAGTTTGAATTTAGCAATAACAAGTAAGGCGTGAATACTTTTCTATTACCTCAGATTCGATGGGTTATGGTAGGGAAGCGGTACTTTTGATTCTTTTTTTTTTGCCCCCTTTACATACTTTGCTTTCAGCTTTATTCGCTCTTTATTTTCCATGGAGGAAAAAAAGTCAAGAAGGAATTGACAGTTTGAGCGAAACTGTCTAAGCCCCACACTTGGCAGTTGGCACTCACCGCAACCTGGCGTCGGGCCCACCTGTACACCAGATGACTCACCTATTTGAATAATTTCCGTTGACCGTGGCTCTATTTATGATTGTGCAAGTTCGAGCTTTACTCGGACTTCCGTCGGCCATCAACGAGCAAATCTTCTCTGCTCCTACATTTCCCTAGAAACACGATAGGCAGGGGTCTGGCCCAGAAAGAAGAAAGAGAGGCTAGGGAGTCGCACCAAAGGGTGACGGCCCTTGGCCGGGGGGTGAGGGTCAGCCGACCCTCGCCGAATCGGGGCAAGGGCTTGTAAACCTTTGCCACCGGTCGGCCGGGGTCGTTAGGTGAAGGCCCTTCCCTTGTTGCCGGCCCTTCCCAATGAAGGTGAAGGCGGCGGCGAGGGCTTGCCTGTGCCATTCTACAACTCCTCCCATTTTTTTTAAATATTATAAATTTAGTTTTAAATTTAATTTAATTAATATTTATATTAAAATTCAAATCCGAGGCAAAATGACATTGTTTTTGACTTATCTAGCCACGTTAACGTTTCAAACGACGTTATTTTTTGTTTATCTAGCCATGTTGGCGTGCATTTGTCTTGTCGAAAAATGTTAAGTCAGCATTTTAGCCGGATTGTCTCGCCGTTAGCACTTAATTGATCAATTTTGCTTTGATTTTTGCACTTAAGTATGTATTTCTAAATTTTTGGCACTTAAGCATCCCCTATCCTCATTTATAGCTTAAAATACTATCATTAATAAGAACCCGAAATGAATCTTGTTTCAAATAAAAGCTTGAAGTCGCCAAATCGTCTAAAATAACTTGAAGTGGAACTTATTTCAAATGAGGGCTTGAAAGGGTCATATTAGTTTAAAAAAAAAAGGCTTAACCTCTCAAATGAAAGGGCATTTTTGTCTTTCTATATAATTTTCTATCTATTTATTTATTTATTTATTTTCCCCTTCCCGCCGTCGGCCATGCTAGAGGTTGCTAGACTTAAGCAAGGGTAACCCCCACCGACGTCGAGTGAGGGCACTTCTTGCTAGACTTGGTGAGGGCGACCTTCGCTTGATGCTGATGCTAACATCGGGAGAGAGTCAATCTCGCCAGTGTTGTGCGAGGGCCATCCCCACCAGATCTTGCTAGAGCAACCCTCGTCGCGCCTAACTCAAGCCAAGCGACCCTCGTCGAATCTAGCAAGCGTGACCTATTGCCAGGCATGGATGAGGGTCTACCTCCCACGACATCGACAAGCACCACCCTTGTCATGTCTCGTGTGGCATCCTGATTTTCAGGTTCTGTTTTTGATTGAATAAGTTGGGCTTTTCATCGACGCGCTTATAGTTCTTTTCCCCGAGCTGATCACTCACGGGATAACTAGCTTATTAGGTAAAGCCGTTAAGGAATCTAAACGCACTAAACTTGAGAATTCGACCAAGAAACGATTGCTCGACACACTGTCAAAATTGATAAGAAACTAGAGATAGGTCGATTCGATAGAGATATGTGATTAGTATATGGGTGATTCCACCTAATTGCGAAATTCTCGTCAATTGGCACTAGATCGATTTTCTGTCGTTTTGGTACCCTGTGTCTATATTTGAAACCTTAAGATTTTTACGACAACCAAGAGTCGCCAATGTGTTGAAAATGTACAATGTGGCTCGAAAATAATCGACCACAGGTCAATTACACTAAAAATTCCTAAAAGCTACCCGGCAGGTTAGGTCACGCTAAAATCGCGTCAAATTGAAATTAACCACGAATTTGAACCTGATTTCAGAAATTGAAAGTTCTGTCATGTCAGGATTTATTTTAGGAATGTCGACTTATCATTCGAGGAATTTTCGACGAGTTTGGAATGTTTTCGGAAAATCAATTCAAACAATTCAGAAAAGAATGGAAATTCAAATGGGCCAAATTGAAAGGATTTTTGGCCTATTTAGTGAGCTATTTGGCGAAGGGAAATAGTGGAAATTGTGTGGGCTTCTTCTTTAGCAAAATTGGACATCAAATTGGAGAATTCGGTGAAGAAATTGAAGTTCTATTAGAGGAAATTCGGAGCCTAGGATGGGGGTTGTAGTGTTTGGCATCAATTTGAGTAATTTTGGGAAGTATCTTCAAGAAAGTTTTTTTTTTTTTTTGGGGGTGGGCGGGGGCGGAGAGGGAGGGGACAAGCATTTAATTGAGTAGATAATCTTGCTTGACATTTCCCTTTTTTCCTTGGCTTTCTTTGCACGCCTCTCGGTCGACTCCTTCCCCTCCGCAGCGTCTGCTTTCACTTTCTTCTTCTACTCGAGCCCTTCTCCTTGGACGGAACCGCCTCTGCCCATTTCCCTGCAGCTTTAATTCCTTTCATCTTTCTTCGTTGCCACCAGCCTACTTCTCTCCACTTTCATCCAGCCCATGTCCACCAACGAACTGCCATCTCCACCGAACGCTGCTGCTCCACCATCGTTCGCCCATCTGCCCCACTCCCTCTCTCTCCTGCTGCCACTCCACGACATAGCCGGCCCACGTTCTCTGCCCCTCCATCGAAACCACTCATTGCATCTCCTTTGTCCCACGAGTGGAGGTCAACTCTACAATTTCCTCCAACCGGTCAGTTAACTGCCAATCCGCATGTCCAGCAGCAAACCGAAGCAGCCCATGTTGTCTCTCTCCTTCGTTCGCGACTTCACTCCTTCGGCCAGCGCTCCCTCGGCCAGTTTGTTGACTGCCGCGTCAACTCAACTCCGCCGAAGCTACTCTTTCGTCGCCAACCGTCCCTTACGACCCAGCCCGTGAACTTCAGCTCGTCGAGCCGAGGCCAGCAGCCCACTCAAAGTCAGCCCTCGACCAGCCTTGAGCAGCTTTGGATTTTCAGCTCGAGCAGGAGGTTGTTGGTTGTTTTTGGCCCGGTCTGAGCTCCCGTTGGCGTCGCCGCTTTGGAGTTTGTCGCTTGTCTCCACGTCGCCGTCGCCATGGACTCACCGGCTCGCAAATCCGGTGACTTTACTCACTAAACCTTGCTTAGGAGGTTAATTATGCTTATGGAGTAATTAGTTTAAGTTAATTAAGGATTATGTGGTTAGTTAGATTAGATTAATGCTTTAATTATCCAATTTTGTATGTTAGGTGGTTAGATTAGATTAATTGGAGACTAGACATGTTGTATTAATTATCTAGATTGGTTCGGAAATTTTCCGGGCCGGTCTTGGTATTTAATTAGGCTTTTCCGGCCTAAGTTCCTATTTTTTAGCATTTAATTGTATTTATTTAATTAATTTTGGTAATTATTTAATTATTTATTATTTTTCAAAAATTAGACCGGGATAGCCGGTGACCGGAATTTCGTGCTGATTGTAATGGTGTGTTCAGTTTATGTAATTGGATGTTAATTTGTGCAAATTAAGTGCTGATTGGATTTTTGGTAATTTATTCCAAAAGTTGTGAATTTCAATATTTATTCAGAAAATCCCTGGATGTCTGGTTTTAACACCGAAAATAGTTTTATATACTATATAAAATAGTGAGATTTTAAATTGGAGGTTATGAATTTTTCGGGTTCGAACTGACCGTGTACCCACACACGACTATTTTCATCGGATATTTTTAATACCAAAAAATTAGGCCAGGATTACTATTTTAATTGAGGCATTTGAGTATAATGCACGGTGTCCTAGGCCGAGATTGATTGGTTGTGTGTTGGTTAAAAGAATCCATCTCGAGCCTTTAAGCCGGACGTTACCCTATATGGGATACCCACTCAATGGGACTCGGGTCACAGTAGATTTTGGACCTACACTCCTTCGGGAAAGCTGTCTTTAAGAGACGTCGTCGTGCTCAATGGTGGTGAGACGATGCTTGGCTACGCCAGTAGACGCCGAACTTGTGAGTAGGTTGTACCCTAGAGGGGTAATATTAACAATTGAAACACATGATTGATTGAGTTAGATGTGTCGGATTATGAGACAAGACTGTGTGGTATGGTATGGGACGTGTCATAACAGTTTGGCCTTATAATCGGGGCCCTTGTAATTGACTAAGATGAGTGAGGCGTTTCAATAGTTGTGTGCTTTGATTATATGCCATTTGTGTATATGAATTGTGCTGACATGCAGGAAAAACTGAGGCGAGGTAAGTTCTCTGCATTGTGTGGCTAGGCCACCCTTGGGTGTATTTTCTTCCTAATAGGGGTTTAGGGGGTGAATTTGCTGAGATAATGTCTCACCCCGCCATGGGCTTAAATTTTCAAGTTCTTAGCTGGTGGTTGTGGAGGACCCAAAGCCCCGGAGTTTGTGAATGTGGAGTCTAAAGGATTGGCGTATGTGTCCGACTAGTATGTCATAAGACAACTCATTTTTGAGAGCTGACCTTTTTGTAGACCTTTGACCGGACTTGTTTTGTATCTAAACTCATTGTTTATAAAAGTTGGCTTTTGTGAATGTGCACTACTTTCCTATCCCATGCTGTTTGCTGTCGGGGGTATTTGTTTCACTTTTGTATGTGCATCAAAATGAATGGGTTGGCGACGCGTCCTAAGAACATCGCATTTGTATTGACCATAGAGGGATGTGCGCGCACTCAAAGTTCAGGGCGTGACACCCCGAACCTCGGGTATGCACACATCCCTGGGCAGTCGATTAAAAATGCGATGTCCCAAGACGCATCGCCGACCCATTTTTTTTAATCTTTCAATTAAACGCATGCAAAAGCGAATTAAATAAACCCCCGGCCAACAGACAAACATAGGGATAGTAAAACACGACAAACATTGTCGAAAACAACATATTCATTTACCAACTGTTAACCCTAGGAAGTTTAATACTGACAAGTCTTTCCACGGCCACTTCCTATCGACCCTCTCGTAAACTTTCAGGGACTAGGGTTAACCTAAACTTCACTAACGGCAGGGCCGGCCAAAAGGTGTTGCATCTTACGCCCACCACATCTACACTCATCAGATCTCTACGCTACGACCTTGAAAATGTTTAACCACGATGAGATGAGATAAATCTCAGCGAGTCAACAACCTAAACCCCGATTGGGATGCAAATTCATCACAAAGGTAGCCTAAACAGGTACCACAAACAAACTCACCTCGCCTCGGCACATCCCTGCAAGTTAGCACTTCACATATGCCATTATACATACAAGTATAATTAATAACCGGAACACATAAATCTCATTCTCCAAACATTCACATGGGTCCCGATTATAAGGTAAAACCATTATAGCACGTCCCATACCATGCCTAACAATTTTGCCCCATAATCAGGTGCAAAGCATCACAATCAATCAGGCGTGTTCCGATTATTACGACACCTCGGACCACGGTCAACACAAAAGTCGATGGTCATCCGACATAACAGAGCATTGTCCTGCCCTATCGGGCACGGCATCATCCCGCGTACTCATACGCATTAGGACAACATTCCATAAAGGAGCATCGGTCCAGCTTCAACTGCAACTTGGCATCCCGTTGACGTGGGGGCATTTGAACTTAATCAGGCATCATCCCGCATAATCAGATGCATCAGGATGAGTTCATTACCCCACATAATCATACGCATCAGGGTATTTAGGTTATCACACGAGCACACCATCAATCAAACCACTTTTTATTGCCGTTATTTAGCCAAGAAAACCAAAATCCCTTTTCAAATAATAAACCTTGCAACTCTATTTTTTTTTTTTTGGTTCAAAATTTTCCAAAATAAATTCGTACGGGGTCACGTATTTGAAATCAACCCGTCAAACTTTGCAAGCATCTAATTTGAAACCTCATGGTTTTATTGAGCACATAAAATTTGACGTCCAAACCTAACACCATATTTATTTTCTATTTATTTTCTATTTCTTTGTCCAACCACCATTTTTGGAAACAATCTTTGGTAACCCCTCTTTTTTTTTTCTTTAAAACTTTTGGAAAGAATTTTTTTTTTTGGTGACCAAGGGAAACCCGTAAGCCGACAGCCGGTGGACAAACCCTGGGGCTGACGCAAGCTAGCCACCACACTCACGCCAGCGGGTAAGTCACCCTGTGACGCGCTGAGGATTCGAACCCCTCCCCTTCGTGAGGGGGAGGAGGCCCAAAGCCAGCAACGCCACCCAGGTGGGTGGTAACTTTTGGAAAGAAATTCGGAGGTGCTTACGTACTCAAAATTAACCCATCAAACTTTGCACGCACCTAGTTTAAAATCTCATCGTTTTATTGAGCAAATAAGTTCTGGTGTCCAAACCCGACACCTCATTGTTTTTCTATTTAAAGACTCATAAAGCTATCTTTTGACATAAAAATCGGAATCAACATAGAGCAACCAATCTCATAATATCACACATAAGTTCTCAGCATCCCAAAAATCAACCAAATCACAAAATATACATTCTTCAACAAGCAAGACACCAAGAACAACCACAAGACCACAACCGGCCCTCACCAGCAGAAACTGAGTCCACTTGCACGTTTCTAAGATTAATTTCAGAAATATAACCAAACGAGTTCAGAAAATACTCAAATTTAAATATGTTATAAAGGACACTTAAAAAAACACTTTTGATGAAAACACCTTGACCCATATCTTTCTAGAATATGAGTAGTAAATCGCTCAAATCATTACCAAAACTGTGTCTGTGTCTAGAAATTATGTTTTCCAAAACAAGCTTGGTTTGAGATCCAAAACTCATCTGTTTGCTCTGAAATTTGACTATGTTAAACTTCAAGATGTGATGAAAAACTTTTGTGAATGAACTCTTTGAAAAATAAAACCTTAAGAGTTGATAAAAATCCTTTCTACACCAAAAGGTCACGGGTTCCAGCACAAAACGAGATTCTGCCTTGCATGCAACGAAGTTGAAATATTGTTCTTTTAAATCCAGAAAATCTTGAGTAAAATATATATCATAAATGAAGATGTTTAGAACATTTTTCAAGAAGGAAGAAACCTCAAAATCATAGCATATTTTAACCCACGAAAATAGCAAACAGCGAGTGTCTAGTAAACAGATCTGAAGAGAAATCCAACTTAATTAACCTAACCATGATTAATTAACATAACCATGGTTAACTAACCTAACCAAGGCTAACTAACCTAACCAAGGCTAGTTATCATTAATCTAGGATTAATTAAACTAATTCTCATTAGCACTAATCTAACCATGATTAGCACTAATCTAAACACTCCTTAAATGCAATTAACGGCCTAATCAAAGATTAGGGAGTTAACTCATGGTTTTCGACTGCGGCGGGCTCATGGCAACGGCAATGTGATGGTGATGAGAACACGAAACAACTGCGTCTCGAACGGAGGCTTGACGGAGGCGGTGGCTGCTCTACAAGTGTTCGGCCAAGGGGGGGTGAGCTCAGCTGAACAGTGGAGAAGCTGGGCGCGGGTGGTTGTTCGCCGGCTGCGGGACATGAGGGTTCTGGACGGTGGGGGCTGCGGCTGTGTAGCAGCGGTGATGGGGCTGCTAGATGTGGCAGTGGAGCTGCTCGGTGGGTGGAGATGGGCGAAGTGGTGGTGCTGGACGGTGATGGTGAGGTGCTAGACGGTGGTGTTGGCGGTGGAACAAAAGAAGAGGAAATGAAGAAGAAGGAACAGAAGGGGAGTCGGCTGAAGCAAGGGAGTGAACGTGCGTGCATGAGGAGAGAGAGATGGGAGGGAGAGAGGAAGAATAAGGAGTCAAGGGAATGGCCAATCAAAAGCTTGGTGAAATATCTAATCACTCATTACATATACCCCAAAGTCTTCATGCCCAAAAGTCCATGGCTCATCCAATTAGAAATTTGTTCTAATTTCACCCAAATAACTAATTTAGGGGTAGAAAAATCCAATTATTCAGCCCATCTGAAAGATGAGACGACGACCTATAAATGAATCGTGACATGCTTGAACGTCCGATTCCCAAAACCGAATTCAATTTCGTGGTTAAAATTGACCGAATGCAATTTTAGTACGACCTAACTTATCGGGTAGCTTTTAGGGATTTTAGCGCGTTTGACCCGTGGTTGGTAATTTTGGATCCACATTTGTGTATCTCCGAATTGTAGACGACTCTTGGTTGTCACATAAAATCGTGATGGTTCGATTATGTGTCCCGAATATAATATCGATAGAAAATTGGGTTATTGCCGTTCGATGCGAATATCACAATCATACGGAATCATCCGCAATTCGACTACACAATTCCATCGAATCGACTTATATCCGTTTGCTAATCGATTATAATGGTGTCGTATTGACCCTTGCCAATTTTTATGGTCGATCGTTCGATTCTGGATCGACTTCTCTAATCTGTCGTGTTTATATCCCTTAACGGCCTCACCTAATAGATTAGTTAACTCGTGAGTGGCCAGCTCAGAGTAAAATAACCATAAATGTGTCGACGAAACAATCATTTCATATATCCGAATCAGGGGCCAAATTTCGGGATGTCGCAACCCTCATCTTCGCCTAGGCTAGGGAGAGCTGCCCTTGCTTAAGGCATGCGAACCACTGATGGCAATGGCCTAGGGAGGGAAGAGGAAAAAATATCGTTACAATTTTTTTTTTTTACCAAAATACCCTTTTTTAGATGATTGAAATAGTCACCAACTAGACAAAGGCCCATATTTGAAACAATTTGGCCACTTTGCTCCTTATTTGAAGCAAAATTCATTTAAGACCTTTATTTAAGAAAACAAGAGCACTTCAAACTCTCATTTGGAATTTTTCCCCATTTATATGTATTGCTTAAATTATAAAATTTTATAGGAAATTAGATATTTAATTTTAAATATCTAAGCCCTTGTCAAGATAAACTAGTGACTATGTAAACTAATTTTGCATTATGGTTTTGCAATACGTAGTTGTAATTTACGAGAGCATTCCTGGAACTTTTGAGTTAAAGGCTTTGAGATTAAAGACAAGTGAAGCGATCTGATATATGATTATGGAAAGCTCAACTGCCAACTACATTAAACAGGAGAAAGTGATGAAGAACCGCTAATGATTTGCAGTTATTGATAAATTGTCAAATCTGTCGTTCACCCATACATATATTTATATATTTGGTCCGGATGCACCTATGATTTAACAAGCTTTATTTTTTAGCTAATTGGATGTTAAATTTGAAACTCGAAATCTTCATTCGATAAATTGTTACAGAAATGAGTAGAGAACTCACCTACGTATATGGAATTGAATCAAAAACCCTTGGGAGGTCTTGAGCTCGGGGGGATAATCATGTGCTTAGGTTTCAATAGGATATTTAAATATTAAATTATGTTTTCATTTAATAGTTTATGCTTTCAGAATAGTTGCAAATTTCACATGGAAATAGATTATGAAGTCCTGAATGCAAATCTTTTAAAACTCATTTACCTATCCAATTAAATTTGTCCACATTTAGTACTAGGTAAAAAGACTAGATAAAGCATAAGGGAGTGATGTAACTTTTATATTAGTTGGCAGTGATTTTACCAAATCTTGTAAATTTATAATTGAACTTATTCAAATAAAGGAGGAAGCATGTCCGGTGCTATATGATTAAATTCTACGAATTACCTTCTTTAGTTTGGGATTAGCAATAGCAAGTGAGGTGTGACTAATTTTCTATTATCTTGGAAAGATTCGATGGGTTGATGGGAAGAAAGTGGTACTACTTATGTTGCTTTCCGGTTTATTCGCTCTGTATTTACACGAAAAAGGAAAAAAAAAAAAAAAAAAAACGGAAAGCAAAACCACCATTCCCATGAGATCAAGTTAAGAATAATGCAGCTCTAGAGATGAGTATGCATTACGTTTATTCATTTTACAAGCATTGCATATATTCTAGCAAATCATAAGACATCATAAACAATGCAATATCACATAGCAGACATAACGCATCTCATGCTCATGTCATAAAGACTTTACGATCACACTTTGCAAAGCGATGAAGCACGGAAATTATATTCATTATTGTTAAACCCAGAAAATCACTTCATTCTAATTAAGTCTCGAAAAACACTTTAGTTGCAATTAAGCCTAAAAAAAGAATCGGTCCATACACGTGTACATCATGTCATGTCTCGACATGGAGGTTGACTATGAGCATCAGAACAACAATATAACATGCTGCCATATATATTGCCAATGTAAATAACATTCCATCTAAAATATTTCTAGATAAAATTCATCTAAGGCACTAGAATATTAAATGTTTGATCCAGATTTTAGAAAAACATGGATTCCATGCAGTACTTTATGGTTCGACTTTAACATACGGGCCATGATGCAGTAGAGTTTTTCCTTCTCGATAAATTGCGTCACGCAATTCTTACAAAACACAACAAGAATCGAAAGAGCAAATGTGGGAGGCAAGAGAGGCGCGCAAATTCATAAGTCCGAAGATTTTCTGAGAATCTGACCTGTCAAAGATATGTTGGGTCCCACTCACCCCGAGCTGCCACTGGGCCCACCTGTATACTTGTTGACTCGGCTAAGTAATTATTCCTTAACCGTGGCACTATATAATAATATATGATTTTGCAAGCTCGCTGCTTCTATCGATCATATCACCCAGCAAAGCCGCTCTTCTGCTTCTACATTTCCCTAGTAACACGATGGCCAGCGTTCTGCCCAAGAAAGCAGAAAAAAAGGATCCGGAGTCTCCATTTCGTCAAGCAATCGAACGTGACGATGTTGATTTGCTCCATAACATAATTGAGAAGGAGCCAGATCTATTAGATCGCATATCTAAGAACCCCTTCGCAAATACTCCACTACACGATGCTGCGGCCACTGGAAAAACCAAGGTGGCCATGGAGATGGCCATCTTGATGCCTTCGTTCACTCGGAAGTTGAATACATATGGTTATAGCCCCATGCATTTGGCTTTGCAAAATAGGAATTATCGCACTGTGAGGGCATTGATGACCTTCGACTCCCAATTGATTCGAGTTCGAGGACAATGCGGGATCACCCCTTTGCATTATGTCGCGGGGATTGAAGGAGACAATGAGTCGGAGCTCCTAACCGAATTCCTATCTACTTGCGAATCATCCATTGAAGACTTGACAAGTGAATGTGAGACTGCAGTTCATATTGCCGTCAAGAAGCACAATCTCAAAGGATTCAAAGTTATATTTGGATGGCTTATGAAGGTCAAGCGGGAAGATATCTTGAATTGGAGAGACCTAGATGGCCGCACCATCTCAGAAATTGCTTACTCCGAACGGCAACTCGAGGTATAGTTCATTGATTTCATGGTTGTTCGTACTTTTGTTTTTCAATCCTTAAATTCGACGCAAGCTAATCTAGGAACAAATGTTATAAACAATGAAATACCGTGGATTGTAAATACATTGAGTTAGAAACATTCAGAGAAAGGAGATTTGAACGGGATCACTTTTTTTGCTTTCTTATGATGTAGAGAAGTAGAGGAATTCGGAGGGATGTATATCACTCTTTCCCTCCCAATCTTCTACTACTAATTCTCTTTTTGAAAATTTCCCATGCACAAGGTGTAGACTCGATCCTTAAATTAAATGCAAATCTTACAGGTGATCCATTATCTTATCTTCTTTGTTTTCTCAGTGAGTACTCCGATCATTTTATTTTTCTCCAAATCATTCCATCCAAACATATAATAGACCTTTTAGGGTATATGGGTTATGAAAATTAGGTTTACAAGTAGTTTTTCTTTTTCCAAAAAAAAAAAAAAAAAAAAAAGGCCAAGTACTCATGTTAAGATAGCGACGATAAGTATTTGTAGATATTTTTTAATTGTTTTCATTTAATTCAATATTTACATATGAGCTATTAGTAAATCCAATTAAGTACTGAAAATAAAAAAATTAGCATTGTATGAGATTAAACTTGTATAATAATCCTAATTAGTATTTGACTCAAAAGACCCAATTCAGTCAAAGATTCAAAACAGTCACTTGATCTGGGAATCAGCATAATTGATATTAATTAAAATCTTCCCCATTGATTGGTATCAGCCTGTCAATAGTAATCGGAGTTATATTTGGTAAGAAATTCATCATATTCAATAGTGCGTTTTCAAAAGATTTTTTATTTCTATTTTTAGCACTTAAGATTATCAACGCTAGCTATATTTTCAATTTTATCAAAACAAACCCATATTTTCATTTCAAAAACTGCTAGTGGGAAAATTATTTTAAGGTCGTGATGCTTCTAATTTCAGTTCATTTTAATTGGCCTAGCTATGTCTAAATTGGAGGGATATAGTTGTTTAGAGTTTATTTAGCGGAGAGGAAAGGTATGATTAAAATTGTTTCCCCATCGAACCCTATAAAACTCGAATTTTACTTAGCTTTAAATGTAAGTTGGACAGTTTTGGAAGAATAATTTCCTTTCAACTTTTACCATCATAGTCATTCCTACCTAACACAACAATAATTTTATTCATTCTTGTCCATTCTTTTGTGTTTCCTGTCAATTAGTAAAATTTCATTTCAAATCGGTCCACCTGACCATAAAATAATCACTTTTTGTGGATAGGACAACTACTCCTTGATCAGCTGAATTGTATGCATAATGGATATAAATGTACTTGTCTAATATAGTTTCTCTTCGTAATTGAAAAAAAACCCATATGCAAAATATAATTTAATTTTAAACCTTTCAATCGGTTAGGTTAAGTCCTAAACTTTTATGAAAAATCATAATTATTGGGGTAATTACTTCCATGGATATGCTTATGTTACAACTTTTTCCCCTTGTACATCCGTCATTACATCACTACCATCATTCAAACTTGTATGGCATGAGTTCATTTTGTGCCCAATATTAAAACTTGTGACAAAGTAGAGAATAAAATTGAAGGGATACATACTTCATTTTGTAACCTTTGCATTTCTTCCAGATTATCAGCCTGCAAAATGAACTTGAGCAGTGTGCAATAACTACCATTGAGAAGTGTGCAAATCTTTTTAGAGTCCAAAATGAAGCCACACGCAATGTGGTCCTTGTAGTGTCTACCTTAATTGTGGCGGCCACTTACCAAGCTGCTCTCACTCCTCCGGGAGGATACTGGCAGGATTCCTCTTCAAATCCCATGGCTGGTACCGCTAATGCCAGCAGCATTGCTCTTGGAAAACCACATCAAGCCGGAGACATAATCCTGAGCGGTTGGAGACTATATTTGTACTTCATCTGCAATAGCATTGCTTTTTTCAACTCGATTGCCACAATCTTGGCCACCACCCTTCCACTAGAGGCCACTTCCATCATTTACATCTCTATACCCTTTCTTTGCACTGCTTACTTTATTTCTTTATCAATCCAAATTCCAGTATCCAATGCGGCGGCAGTAATTTCCATAGGGGTACTTTTTGAGTTCTCTTTGCTCGCAGTGTTGTGTCTCCTCTTGTACATGAAGATAAAGCACAGAGGAGTTCGCACAATCGATCCCACGAGAAGCATCCCGATCTCAATCGATCCTACGAGGACAAGCGTCCTGATCCAAAATTGAAAGTAATTCGCAAGTATTATTTACTTTTACAGTTCTTATTGCGTATGCATCGAATCTATGCTTCTTATCCTTTTTTTTTTTTTTTTTTTGGGAGGTCAAATATGTTTCTTATTTTAAGGTTTGCAAGAAACAGACTCTTTTTATTTGTTGCCTGCAATGGACTCATCTATTAATTCCTCTGAAGACCTTTAATCTTGCTTGAATTTGGGACTCCGAGTAGCTTTTTCCTAATTTAACTTTACAAAATGACGCAGTCGAAAAGAAAGGGGAAAATTACCAAAAAGTCCTAAACCTATTGCAATTGTGCCAATTTAGTCATAAACTTATTTCTTTTTACCAATTGAATTATAAACATTTTACAATTATTCTCGATCAATCTATCCGGCCAAAATGGCCCGCCGGCGCCAGCGACATTTTTTTTAATAATATTTTATTAATTTTTTTTCTTTTTTTTTTCTTCTCCCTCTCCCTCCTTCCTCCTCCTCTCCTCCTTCCTCCTTCTTCCCTTGGCTTCGGTGACCGGCTAGAGGGGAGGGCTGGCTGGTCACCGGGCTAGCTCGCCTCGCCGACACTGGGCGAGCCCTCGCCGGATTTAGCGAGGGCTTGCCCCGCCTGGCTGGGTGAGCTCACCCCGCCTAGTGACGGCGAGGCGAGCCAGCCCGACCGCCTCACCCGACGATCGCCAGCCCTCCCTCTCGGTCCATCGCCGAAGCCAAAGGAAGAAGGAGGGAGGAGGAAGGAGGGAGAGGGAAAAGCAAATAAACAAAAAGATAAAAAATTAATAAAATATTTCAAAAAATAAAATATTATTAAAAAATGTTGTCGGCGTCCTGGCTACCACATCGCCGCTAGCCGGATGGACTGATTGAGAATAATTTTAAAAGGTTTAGGACTCAGTTGATCAAAAAAATAAGTCTAGGACTGATTTGGCACAATTGTAATAGGTTTAGGACTTTTTTGGTAATTTTCCCAAAAGAAAAGCGCTAACTCGTGACTCGCAAAAAGGAATTCGCAAAGCGTACATCAACCCGTGGAGAGAAATCTCTTCATTTTCTGTATTTCTCAAAGAGGCTAATCGCCTAGTGCGATAAAATAAAACAAATAAGCACGGTTGCAACCCCTTTTTCTAGAAATTACATATCAAAAAAAGAAATACTAAGAATATAAGAAATCCCTAGCTAAACGTAAAAGAGCAACTAGATCATATGAAATCTTCCCATCAAAGATGAGATATCTTACCACATTCAAAAAATTATAATAATAAAAACAGTGAATTTCAAATATTCTCTACCAAATGAATGTCCTAAATTTTAGTAAGGAAGGAACTATGAAATTTCATAATCCTTAATTAATCAAATAAGACATAAATCCAAAGTTGAATGCCCCATATGATTCTTCCTTTCATTGGAAAGAAAGCTCGACCTCGGGTTTTTATAATATCAGTTTATCTGATGAAGTATAGCTGCTACAATCCTCTCAGACTTTGGAACCACAACTACAAAATCAATCAAAATATTATTGCTCCAAGAAAGGATCCCAGCCAAACTTCAACATCGGTTCATCAATTGATTATTTAAGCTTCCTAGTATAATAAATCAATTTTGGATTAAGTATTACTCTTTCCTTTTTCTATCGCTTCAAATTTCTCCACTTGAACCTCATTTGTATTTAAATTCATATCAACATGAGAGGGGCATTTCTCCAAAATCATCTTTCCACCGTCATGGAAAACATGCTCAGAAATTTTTCTTCAAGTTCAAAATCCTCCAGTTTTTGAAAAGGGAATTCAAAAACTTCGACTTCTTGCTCTCGGGGCTAAACAACAACCTTATCAATGGGAATTATTAAAGAGTCGGTCTTTTTTTCGATTGTTGTCATTGAGGATAACATGAAAATGGCTTGTTGGCACATCAGCACGATCATAAATCCAAGGGGGAAAAAACAATCTCTCTCCAATCTACAAGATGAGATTTGCTCGTCGATATTTGAATGTATACAAGCAATGGGAGAAGTTATCCGCATCTGCAATAAAATCGCTTAGGTATAAATGTCCATCTAAACATAAAACCTTGCACCCAATTCATTCAACTCTTTGAGACAGCGGTAATGGGGACAATTCTTGGCAGTAATCTGCATGACAAGCTCCACCATGTCGACCGTCTATCTATCCTAATAATTGGGACCATCACCTCCACACCTTCTGTGGCGACCAGCGTATGATTACGCCCTTCAAACTCCTCGAAATCCTTTTCACTCGAACAAAAAGCATGAGCCGCAACACAAACAGGCCCCTGTCGTGACCTCTCTTTCGGGCGCCCTCTTACGTGAAGGCGTGTGCTGAGGCTAATGACTTGGCTAAGTGTTAAGCTTAGCTTGAGCTCTCCCAAACCCATCAATTTTTGACTTGTGATTCGAGTTTTTAACCTGTAAGTTAATTTTAATAAGAGTTGCCATTATCGATTTGGGGTGAGATGATTATAAACCCAAGTGAAATATTATGAGAAATCTTCCACTCCCGCACAACTAGAGAAACTAGAATCGAGGATTTGATTACACTAGTTAATCACTAATACCCTTTCGATATCTAATCTTATTTAAACCCTTATGTTTGGTTTTTTTTTAATTTTTCATGTATAAAAAAACTAACAAAAACATTTTAGGCCATTCCCTCATTTCAAAATTTTTTAAAAGATTTTTATGCAATTTTTTTGGGAGAAAACTAATCAAAACCATTTTTGGCTTTTTCTGATTTTTGGGAAATATAAAGTATTTTTGGATTTTTCTATTTTTGGAGAATATAAAATTTTTTGGATTCTTATGATTTTTTTTATTTTTTTATAAATAGGAAATAAAATGAAATATACTGACCCGGATTGGTCAAACCCAAGCGTTGGCCCCATTAGATCCGGCTCGACCAGCCTTGGTCATGCTTCCCCACCCCGAACGACGCTTATGCCTTTTGCCCTCATTTTTAATTTTTCTTTCTCATTTTCTTTTGTCTCTTCCTTATTTATTTATTTATTTTTGTTTCGCGTGGTCTTCTTCTTGAAGACCCTCTACACAAGTCAAATTCAACAAGAGAGGGAGAGACCTACTTTGTCTTTTATCATGCTGTCTTTCCTCCTTTTTTGTACTTCTCTTTGCTTTTTTCTCTTTATTCCTTTCTCTCTCTCTCTCCATGTTGTCAGACTAACAAGTGATAAACCCTATCTTTTGTACTTTACGGACCGAGAGACAACAGATAGACCCATGCCCTTTTTCCTTTTCGTTCCATTCTTTTTGTTTTCTTTCTCTTTCAGTCTTCACCCCTCTCTCCCTCAGTCTCTCGGGTTTCTACTTCCTTCACACGAAATGACCGATGACACTACTGACCTCACCTTCCCTCATGACCGTCCATTCAAACGTCAGAAAAAAAGGTTCAGACTTAGGTCCGTTCGTTTAGCGGAAAATGAGCCATTTCTAAAAAATATTTTCCCATAAATCATTTTTTAGAAAAATGACAATATTTTATAGTGTTCGGATAAAACCTAAAAATATTTTGAAAAATGTTTTTCGGTGTTCGGTAAGAAAAACATTTTCTAAGATTTCACTACTTAGGTATGCATCACTTACTGACCTATAAATCTATCAAATATGAACTTGCCTTTAAATCCGGGCAAACTTGCTTCATATCTTTATTCTCTTATTATCACTAAACGCTCATCTACTCTAAAAAATGTTCGTATGGATTTTAAAAAGAATCAAAGGAGAAAATAAGCAAAGCATGTACAACCCTAATGAGAATCTTTCAGTTAAGTGGCATGTTCCCCCTGCATCTTTTATGTTCCAATAAACAAAAAAGAAAAAAGAAAAAAAAAGCAAAGCATGTAGAGCCATTTGCTTGAGTAATGTATAATTGCAGGGTTGAGTAAATAAATAAAAGGGTAAGCAAGAGTGCAGAGCGCGAGTTTGAGATCGACGAGCTCGAGGTTCACCTGTCAATGATCGATGTTGTGACATCCCGATTTTCCAATTGTATTTTCAATAATTTGAGACGGGTATTTCGTGGCACGCATATAGTTCTTTTCCTTGAGTTGGCTACTCATGTGGAAACTAGTCTATCGGGTGAAGTCATTAAGAAATTCTAATGCATTAGACTCGAGAATTTGACCCGGAAGCGATCTTTCGATCAAGCTAATCTGCAAGGGTCATTACGGCACAATTAAAAATCGATTAGAGATCGGAGATAGGTCGACTCGACAGAGGCATGTGATCAGGTGTGGGTGATTCCACCAGATCGCACAATTCTTGTCGATCGGCACTGGACCGACTTTTTTATCGATTGGGTACCCTGTGTTCGTATTTGAAACCTTGAGATTACCCCGACAACCGAAAGTCGCCAATGTTTCAAAGATGTACATTGTGGTTGAGATGATCAACCATAGGTCAAATGCATGAAAATTTCTAAAGGCTACCCGATAGGTTGGGCCGCGCTAGTATCGTACCAAAGTGAAATTAACCGTGAAATTGAGATTGAATTCAGAAATTGGAAGTCATGGTGTGTCACAAATCATTTTAGGATCATTGACTCATCTTTAGAAGATTTTTCATACAATCAGAGTTTTTCAGTAATTAAATCAGAAAATGGTTAATTTGACTTGAGAAATTAGTAGGCCCGCCTTTGGTCGCGCTTTTGGGGCTTAAGTTGTTTCTACGGACAAGTGAAGATGTGAATTGAAGTGCGGTGACATTGAATTAATTTTATGGACTTCAATTGGACTCAATTGGAAGAGAATTGATGGGAATTAAAGAAATTGGATGTACAAGAATTGGACCCCGGCGGAGGATGAAATTGGACCCATTGAAGATTGTTGTGGGAGATTTGAAGTTAGTGGAGCATGACATCATGGTGTCATGGTGGACCCTTTTGTTGGATTAAAGAAAGAGAAAAAGAAAAAAAAGAAATGGCCCCCTCCTTCTCTCTCCTCCCTCTCTTCTTCCTCTCTCCCGTCACCTCTCTTCTCCATCTTCTTCTGCTTGCTTCTTCGAGCACCAGCAGCAAGGGAGAGTGTCGAGCAAGCCGCTCGGAGCCACCCGTCACTGCCTCGCCCCCGTTTGCACCGCCGCAACTCCTCCGCCGTTCCTCTGCCCAATCGACGCCGGAACCGCCCCATCTCCGCCCGCGACCAGCAGCCCAAAAAATGGGTTTCTCAGCTCAGTTTTGGCCCGTTTTGGCCACCTTCCCGAGCCCAGATGCTCGGCCCGCCTTGAGGAAAGTTGATCCTCGCGTCGTCCTCGTCGTTTTGGTCCGCTCGACTCGTTAATCCGGTGAGTTAACCTCACTAAACCTCGCTTAGAGGGTTAATTATGCTTTAGGTGTGCTTAGCTTAAGTTAATTAAGCTTAGGTGGTTAGTTTAGTTTATTTAATTGTGAATTAGATTAAGAGGTTGGTTTAACTTAAAGTATGTTTAGTTAAGGTTAAATTGATGTTTATATTAGTATAATGGTGATTTGACATAAATGAATTACTTTTAGGATTAAATAAATATCTCGAAATTGTTTAATAATTTAATAATATTTTATTATTCGAAATTATTAAAATATTATTATTTAATTATTTTTTGAATAAATTTAATTATTTATTAAGTTCGAAAATTTTGTCGACCCTAAATTCTCGAATTTCGTGCCGGTCGCTTTGTGTAGTCAGATTTTGAAATTGATGATTGGATATTATAAATTGTGTGTGGGTCGTGAAAGATATGGATATTATTACTTAATTAATTTTCGGAATAAATTTAATTATTTAATAAATTCTGAAAATTATTTTGGAACCTTATTTTCTCAGAATTTCGTGCCGATTGCTGCTGTGCATTTAGAATTTGAATTTGATGAATGGATGTGGCAAATTGAGTGTTGATTGTGGTAAATAGGGATTTTATTAATAAAAACCCAAGTGTCGGGTTTTGATGCAAAAGTTTGATTTTAATGATTATATTAAATAGTGGGGTTTGAAAAAGTGAGATATTGGCTTTTTGATTCGAAATTAGCGTGTCTCCACACACGTGAGTAATTTCTGGAATATTTTTAATATGAAGAAAAATGGTCGGGATCACTATTTTAAGTGGAAGTATTGAGTGAAATATAAAGTATCCTGGGGCCGAGTATGCTTTGGTTGTGTGATAACTAAGAGGAATCGTCCTGGGCTGTTGAGCCGGACTTGCCCCTATATGGGATGCCCACATGGTGGATGCCGGTCGCAGTAGAGGCTGGGCCGACTGGATCGATGCTCCTTCGGGAATGCCGTCGACGTAGTGAAGAAGCTGCGCTCCAAGGGGGGAGGCGATGCCTAGCATTAATGTTAGAAGATAGCCGAACTGCAAGTAGGCTATGCTCTTGTGTGGCAGTGAATAATAATTGGAATGCATGCTAAGTGCGACTGTGATTTATATGAAAGTGATGGCGTTCCAATTGTTTGAATTATCATTACTGCTTGAGATTGTGTGATACAAATTGTGCTAACCTGTAGGAAAGAATTGAGGTGAGGTAAGTTCTCTGTGTGATGTGGCTAGGCCACCCTTGGGCGTATTTTCTTTCTAATAGGGGTTTAGGGGGTTGATCTTGCTGAGACATTGTCTCATCTCGGTTTGGGGATTAAAATTTCAGGTCCCTAGTGGACGGAGCGGCCAAATAGCTTTGGTTGGCCTTGAGGAGTTGCAGAGGTGAAGTCATAAGGATTGGAGAGCGTGTCCGACTTGTAGGTCGTAGGATAGTTCCTTTTTAAGAGCCGGTCTTTGTAGACTTTTGGCTGTAGACCTCTGTTTGTAATTCTGTTAAATTATGAAAGTGTTATGTGTTAGGGAAATCCCTTATGATGTTTTGAAGATGACAAAATAAATCAAAGGCTACTAACATGTTTGATGGTTGAGTAATAGACCATGCAGATGTTAGAACATGTAGAGGATATTATCAAAGTCGAAGACAACGTAAGACTGAACGTAACACATGTCCAAAATATATTCTGAAGATTTCCAGACTTTCGTGTCAAAGTCTCGAAGACGCTGCATCTGAATACTCAAAATCTAAAGACTGCCGACTTTAGTGTCAAAGTCTGTTCTACATCGAAGTCCGGCTCACTCGACAAATTCCAGACGAACGTGAATGCTGAACCGGAAGACGAGACTCTATTTGAAGCTGAAGTCGAACGGGGTACATACCTTAAAGCTAAATCTGTTCGAAGCAGATATGTTCAGACCCGAGATTGTAAAGTCTACAGACTCATATTGTAAAGTCTACTGAGACTTACTTTACATCCCATTCAATGAATCGTAACTCAAGCCCAATCATACAACGGCTAGTGATCTGGTTTGGATTCCACATCAAGATTGATTTGATTGATTCAATCTAATTGATTGACAATTGGATGTTGAAGACAAGATCTTTCTATACGAAGAAGCTTTACTTATGGAAACCAAGATTTCGTTTGTATGGGCGATCGGAATCAATTTGGGATTTTACCTTTGTCACTCAACGGCTACCAAATCTTCTAAATACAGAGCTGTCCAATAGGTATATTGGAAGACGATTCTCCGGGATACTGTCCAACGGGTAGTTTGGAAGTGGAGGAGTATTTAAGGAGATCATGGACCGATGAGCAAGTAAGAGACGAAGCGTAGAATTTATAATTCCAAAGTCGAGCGACTTTCGATCATATACTTGTCTCTTGAGAGCTTAAACGTTTGTAATCGTGAGAGAAATACCAAGAGAGTGACTTAGTGAGATAGTGTGATCTACTACTAAGTGTTTGCACTCAGTTGTAATCTCTTGTTGATTGCATAGTGGAATCCAGCCAAGAAGGCTGTTAGCGTGGGAGAGTGGACGTAGGCTTGGATTAAGCCGAACCACTATAAATCTTTTGTTCTTATTCTCTTCCCTAACTCCTTTATTTTGTTCATACTAGCACTCTCATTATGTTGTTGTTTTGCTTCCTGCTTTTCTATCCTGTATGAATGGACCTAGACTTAGAACCAGGGAGGACCAAGAAAATTTTCTGCAAGTATGCTTTCCCACAGTGGGCGAACTACTCCTGTTCAAGCCCTTCAGGGACAACCTTTTAGCAGAAAATCACTCAGCTCTTTAGTTCAGAGCCTAGAGACACCCAGAGATGCCATGATGGAAACATTTCTAACCTATCCAAGCTGCATTTCTTGGAGGATCCTACCAGGCTGGAGAAGAAGAGAAATTTAGAAGGCCATGAGAGAATTTCAAAGCACACACTTTACTTCAGGGGACTCTGCCCAATACATTACACCCTCCTCGCCTTATATAGACGATAAGAGGTCACAAAGACACAAACAAGGACCTAGCTCATAGGTCCGGATACAAACAGAGGCGCCGGAAACTTCCGGGAGGGAATTATTCGCACAATATGAACAGTGACCGTACTGTGAACAGTAACATTCCCTAGCCTAGTGCTACAATAAAAGTGAACAGTAACTTGCTACAGTTAAACTATACGGACTCAACGATCTCGTCCGTCACAAGCATTGTAGCTACAGACTGAATCATCTGAGTTGTCTTCTAGGAGATGTGCCTCGTATTTTTGTTCAAAGGCCTCAAGGTCTTCAGGTGAAAGGATTTGGCTCAGCCTTCGTGATGAGGATGCTTCTTCATGAGCCCAATGGGATGCTTCTTCTTCAGCCCGCCTTGTGTTATCATCTTTTTGAGTGTCGGCAGGGATGCTTGGCTGAGGCTAGTTGGATGGCTGTGCATAAAAGGATGTGTCCATGTTTTGGAATAAGGACGAAGGTCCTTGTTCATAGGGATCGTGGGACAGTGGACCTCCAAAGCGTGCATAGGGGTCTTAAGGGGATTGGACAATATCATCTGTTCCTGTTATTTCATGCTCTTGAGACGATGCAGCTTGTCTGTATTGCTCGAGTGCTTCCTTAGCGTCTGGTGCTAGGTCATAATGATTCCACGTAGTGGGTACATTATTCCAAACACTTTCAGGAATAGTTTTGTTTTCTTGGCACAATATTCTCTTGAGTTCTCAGTATTGGTGTTCACAAAGTTTGACAGATCTTGGATAAGATTTGTGAATCCGAGCTTCTCTGCTATTTAGATGGGGTTTGTAAGATGTGGTTCCTATTTCCTGTGGGGCATCGATGATGGTTCCATTATTTGTGAAAAAATGCCATGGACATCGGAGAAACAGGATAGTATGGACTTCAGGATCTGGAGTTGTGGTTCTCAATTCTTTTTCCAAGAGATGTTTCCAATGAGTAGGATGATAGAACCAATTAAGAAAGTCTAAGAGATTCTTATCACTTTCTCCTTCCACATTTCTTCCGAGTAAAAATATTCTGGTGAGGTTGGCAATGAATCTTCGGTTGGAATTTCAAAGGCTATTAAGTACTTATTGGTTAAGTACCATAATAACGTCTTGAGTTGATCGGAAATCATCTTCCTTCCAGATAAGTGAATGAATAAATGGATAATTCAAATTTAACCCAAAAGGATAAAGAATCGAACCTTTATTGAATCTCGAACAGAGTCTGGCGTGACATTGCCACATGAGATTTTCCAGGTTTTCAGCAAGGTTGTCATTCTGGATGTGTTGAACAATCTCCTGGGGATATTTCCAGCTTGACAAATCTTTGATCTTCTCAACCTTGTATTTCACTCCATAATTGAGCATATGGAAGGTAGGTCTCTTGATGTACATGTTGATTTCGGCTGGTGCCTTTGGTTTTGACAGGAAGTCGCAAGTACATTCTTTTTTCGAAAATGTGTTTGGTTTCAAAGGAGTATTTCGAAAACCATTCAGCCCATCGAAGCAGTTGAGAATTTGGAATCGCTTCGTTTAAACTTGGTCATCTCGAGGGAAAGATGCCATATCTAATTCAACTAGGAAGTGATGGCCGATGAGATGAAACTCGAACTTTTTTATTCCATTTTTTACTGTCAAGATTTCTTTAAAAGTGGAGTGGTAATGCATTTCAGCTTGAGAAAACTTTCCACTTTTGTGAGCACAGAGGTGTCTCTTATCATCAATTTCTTCGAATAGAATCGCTGCCCGGTAATCATCACGGCGTCGTTTGAAGAATTCTTCTTCCCGTTGATGGTATTTGTAGTGGTGGGAGATTCCGCATAATCTCCTTAAGCTCGCCGACTGCTTTAGTCTCCGGAGTTTTCCCCAAGGTGGGGGATTCTTCTTCAGCATAGATTGCAAAGGAATCGGGAGCTTTGCAATATTTGGGACAAAATCCCTGAGATAATTGATTATCCCAAGGAATTGCTGAACTTGTTTTGTTGTGAAGTTATCTTCAGGAAAATTCAATAACTCTTGAGCAATATGTGGCCCCGGGTAGTACGCACCTTTGTTAAGATGCATACCAAGAAATTCGATTTCTGTCTGGGCGATATTCATCTTTCTTTGAGAAAGCATGATACCATGTTTCTTTACGATTTCTGCAAATTGCTCAAGGAGTTGACAATGTGACTGCCATCGAATCAGTAGAGTAGAACGTCGTCAATGTATACACTGCACTTGACAGATTGGTTGGAAAATACGGCACATGGCCTTTTGAAAAAGGGATGGTGCTACCTATAGGCCAAAAGGAAGAACTTTCCACTGGAAATGCTGGTTTGGGATACAGAATCCTGTTTTGGATCTGTCTTCAGGGTGGATGCCCAGTTGCCAAAATCCGGCTTTAAGGTCGAATTTGGAATAGATATGGGCCTTGGTCAGGCCAGCAAAGAGAGAGTCTCTGGATGGTAGAGGGAATTTATCATCTTGGAGAAAAAGATTGAGAGGCTGATAATTGATTACCAGTCTCATTTTTTCTCTATTTTGCTCAGCACGTTTATTGACATAAAAGGCTTCACAAGCCCATTGAGAATCGGAGCTTTCAATAAGGCCTTGCTGCAATAGTTCTTAGCATTCCCTTTGGGCTAAAGCCGATGTTCTGGCTTCATTCCCGTATGACTCGCCTTGGTTGGATTTATGTCTTCATTTTTCTTGAAAGGAAGGCGAACAAAGAACTCTGGATTTTTCCATAAATGATGGGAACATTTCTGGGTAAATTCTGAATGGGATTCTGAACAAGATTCTAACAACTTTTGCATGATTGGATCTAATAGACTCATCTGAATGGAAAAGAGTCTCTGAATATTGACGAACTCAGAGAATTGATCTTTATATCTAAGACCTTTTCCAGGAATGATGCGAAGTTGAGAGATTTGAGTCATAATATCCCACCCAATTATCAGATCTTTATTGGGGAGACTTGATCCAAAGATTTTTGTGGTTATGGAACACTGAGGAAAAAACTGGACAGTTACTGGAGTGGTTCTGACACTTGTGGAGAAGGTATCTCCAGAAGCCGAGTTGAAATATCGGATATAAGGAGTTCAGAATTCTTCAGGAAGAACTTTAGTATCTAGAATGGAACAACTTGCTCCAGTATCAATGAGAGCAATAATAGTAATTGGTTTGGCAAACTTCGAGGTGAGGATTTTTACTGGGAAATGGGGACAGTGAGTTTGACTTGAAAATATATCAAGGTTTAGTTCTCAAGGTGTGGGGAGATGTGAAAAATGTCTTCAGATTCTGAATCTGACTCAGTCTCACTAGGAGTTTGGTAAAAGGGGATGACACAAAGAGTTTGTTCAGATGGTTCTTCGTCAGTAGAGAATAAGGATTCGATATAATCATTTTCAAGAGAAATACCTGTTTCATTCTCAATGTGATGAATTAGATGATTCTGACCTTTTCTTACTTGAGGACAATTTTTGGCAAAATGTCCTTTCTGGTTGCAGATGTAGCAACGGTTTGATTTCTTGTGGCCTGAGCGATCCTTTCTTTTGCATAGGTATCGCCATTTCTTCTTTTTCCGAAAATGCTTGGAGCCATGTTTGGATTTGTTTATCCAAAGCTTCTTGTAATGTTTCTTTTTCTTGGAATACTTGCCACAAGTACCATCACAGTCTTGCTTAGAGCATTTGATTTTTAACTTCTGGCGAGAACAAGCTGGTTCAAGACGCTTGTCATCTGTGATGTAGGTACGGACCATCTGGCGTTTCAGGCATAATTCTTCGAGGCATAGATGGACTTCTTGCTGTATTTCTCCCAAGGGAATATCTTGTACTTTCCTTTGTTTTCCAAAGAAAGATCTTTCAACCATCTAGGATAATTCTTTTGGAATGGAAGTAAGGAAAACATGCTTTAAATTTGGATCTGCACCAATCTGGTAAAAAAGCTGAAGCATCACTCGATAATGCTTATCTAGATGCTTCTTCTGGAGGGAGCAGCATCTTCTTTCGAAAAACTCTCTTCTTTTAATATCTATGAGATCTGTGGGTTTTCCCACAAAAACATGGTATAAGAGAGTGATGGCATGGCTGAAATTAGGTGACATCAGAAATGAATCTGGTTTGTTCAGAAATTGATTGCCACCAAAGTTTGAGACTGCTTGTGAATCTCATAACAAAGTTGTAAAGGACATCATTCATATCATGGTTGGTAATGGATTGAGTATTTAACCAAGTATGAAATTCTTCAAGTCGTTCGGCCATTTATGATAAGGAATATCATCAATAGTGAAGAACTGCTTTGATGCTATGGACACATGCTGTCCATGATTGCTGGTTTGGGCATTTTCTGGCTCAGAATAGTTTGATTCCATTTCATCATCTGGAGGACCATCCATGAATATTGATGAGGTTATTGGCACAATAGGGAGGGAATCAACCGTAGGAATTGAGAAGGATGAAGAGGAAGAAAGAGATACCGAATCGATTCAAGATCAAGGGAAGTTTGTTCCGCCGGGAACAAAGTCTGCTTTCTCAAGTGGCGATTCTGGTTGTTGGATGACAAGGTTAGATTCCCGAGTACTCAAATCATTTAGAAATGATTCCAATGGATTTGATAACATCATCTGATCTGGCCTTTCTCTTATAACAATCGAACTTGATTCTGTAGGCGGCATTTTTTCTTTCCCTTTGTCCTTCTGCAGGGCCTTGAGGCGATTCCGTATTTCTACCATATCAGGTTCTCTTCTATAGGGATCTTCTGGGATAGTGGCAAAAATGGAGGTCTGTGGTGGTGGAGGTACATACCCGGTTCTGACAGAAGGTGCCAGTGGATCGAAAGGCCTAAACCTTCCTTCTTCGAGGAGTTGGATTTGCTTCTTGAGCTTTTCTATTTTCGGCTTTGGACTTTCAAGATAATGATACCCAAGATGTTGTCCTGATTCCAAGGCATGAAGCCTTTTTTGGAACTCAGAAAGTATCTTTTTGGTACTTTCATCATACCTTCGGAGATCTTGTTGCACGTTTCCAATCTTAGAATCAATTACCTTAAAGGCATTGTTTTGTGCTAACAGAGTCTCTGATTGCCAATTTAGAACAGCTTCAGCAGCATAAGTCTTTTTTTGTCTCCCATGTTCATCCACATCTGTGGGAGTTGCTATTTTCGGAACATGACGGTATCTGTTTTGTGGATCAATGAATTCCTCTGGAGTAGGAAACGAGAGTTTTGAACTTTCTTTGACAAGGGGAGGAAAATCTGTATCCTGGAACATAGCAATGGAAGAAGTGGGTGGTGCTGTTGCTGGAACCTCAAGTGGATAAGAATGCTTCTTAGCCCATTTAAGGATTGGCTTGTAAAATGGGGAAAGTGCTTGCTTTTTTCGAGGAGGAGATGGCGGAGGTGATTTCGGTGGATCCGGTAAAACTTGGGGTGTAGGATACTCTGGTGGTGGAGGCGGAGCATAAGAAACAATGTACTGGTATTTGTCGCACTCACCAAAAGTATCAACAGAGGGATCTCCGTTTAAGTATCTTTGGTACACCTTATTCTTTGACTTTTTCCGCCGAGATGGAGATCTTGCTAAAGGATCTACCTCGTCAGGGGAATTTGTGCAATGGGAACATTGGCAAAAAGGATCCCAAAAACAATGACCACAATTGTCTTTGTAGTAATGGACGGGATGTCCATCACCGTCAAAGTGTCGAACAAGCTTTTTTGGATCTGGCTCGGAAATTGATTGAGGAATGCATGGTTCAATCATGAAGATGGTCTGGAAGATAGAGGGACTTTCTTCATTTTCCTTGCCAAATTTGATGGAAACAGTGCCATCTTTTTTTCCGAACGAACTCTGAGTCCGTGGACTGGAAAGGCTTGTTATGCTGGTGTAGCTTTTCGTAGTTGGTGATCCAAGTCTCTGGAAGGAGCTTGGTTAACGTATCCTTTGGGATCTGTCTAGGAACATGGATGCACGATGCCTGATCATTTTGCATGGAGATAAACAAAGCATCTTCATTACCATTATTGAAGTTGAGATCAAGGGCATGGTTCTGCACTCGATAAACCATCTGGTAATGAAGTGTTGCAGCAACAGATTCAGCAGTTTGAGGGGCTCCAGTGAGCTGAACTTGGACTTTTAGAAAAGAGAGTAGTTGAGGATCTGAAAGGGCGATGTTGAAGTTTGGATACAAAGTCACAAAGACTGTTCCGGCATTTAAAGTGGTTTGGACAGTACCGATGCAAGCATGCTAGTATTGTAAAAACCTGGTATCCAACAATGCTATTCTTGCCACAATTGGCAAACCTTTACGACCATGAAAGGTGAGAGCAAGACGAATAGCGCCATAATGAACATGAGTATATCCCTGTTGAGCCCATTGTCTGGGGAACTCTGGAGGGATCTGAGGAGTGACGAAGTACTCCTTTTCAGTGGCTGGAATGGGATGCTGATCGAATTTGGAGGACTGGACGTACACCTTTACTTGCTTTGGGGTTTGATGAATAAGTTGACAGATAGAGCGGATGGGTGAGAAAGATGTGTGTGGTTTGGCAAAAGCGGAGTAAGGGTTCATGAGGGGAAGTTGGGTCTCAGAGATCTTGGTTTCATCACTAAGAGAGACTTCATAGAGATAGTCTATCTTAGAAGCATTAGAAACACGAAACTTTGGAGGGGTTGAAGATGAAAGAGATGAAGTAAGAGAAACAGGTGCTTCAAGAATTTCTGGTTCTGTAGACATGATGAGAAGAAATCTTCTCAGCACTGGATTCACTTACCAAGCGCATGGAATGGATAACCTTAAAAACGAAACCATGGCTCTGATACCATGAATGGACCTAGACTTAGAACCAGGGAGGACCAAGAAAATTTTCTGCAGGTATGCTTTCCCACAGTGGGAGTAGTTGGGTTTATAATACGTTCCCAGCTTGCGCAAGAAATAAATTAATGGGGTCGGCGACACTACCTGGGAATGTCGCATTTGCATGACCAAGGTGGGATGTTGGCGCGCTCGAGGTTCGGGGCGTGACACGATGACTAGTCAAGAAGGAAGAAGATGGGAAACAAAGAAAAGAAAAAAAAAGAAAAAGAAAAAAAAGAAGAGAAAAAGAAAAGAAAAAGGATATTAAAAATAATTCGAATAAAAAAGAAAAGAGGAAGAAGAAATGGGAGTAGAAAGTGAGGATTTGTAGAGGTATAAGATAAGAGAGATCAAAAGAGAAAAATGTTTTCCATTTTTTAAAAGTGGAAAACATTTTCCCTAATTTAGAAGACTTTTTCTTTTTATGGAAAACATTTTCCCCAAAGAATTCATTTTCCATTAAACGAACGCCGGAAAATCCGGAAAACGTTTTTTAAAAATTATTTTTCGTGAAACGAACAGAGCCTTAATTAAGAATATATATATATATATATATATATATTTAAAAAATCAAGAATGAGGGAGCCATGCCCAACTACCACTGCCACACTTCAACCTTGCTGGCCAAGAACCAATTGCTTATGGAACCATGAACCGTGCTGATAATAACCATGAAACGAGGTAGACCAAGCAGAAAGATAACCATGGGGATCTACCAAACGTATTCATCAAACCATGAACACCAAAGAAAACAGCCAAGGAAACAAGAACAAATGCATATGTTTTAGTCAGGCATTTCATCGAACGTATGGGGTGCGATGGTGAATGGGGGTTATAAACGACGGCAACAGGCTTGAATTCAAATCAGGATTGAAAGTAAACAACACCCAAGACTCTACAGACGTAGCCTGCACCTAATTGAGGTTGGAAACTCACATGAATCGAATAACCTCAATTTGGTCGATGGACGAAGGAGAGTGCAAAAACAAGTTACTATAGGCGTTCGGTTGAAGGAGCCCTAATCGACTCAGCGACGTCAGACGGTGGACAAGCTTGACAGATCTGGCTACATTTGCCCGCCTCACTCGTCTCCAAGCCAAGATCCTCGGGAAATCGACACCAAAAAAATGAAACAAATCCAAATGGAACCTACAACGACTTTGGTGTGAACAAAGCGTGACAACGGCCAGCAACTCTCCCTTCAATCTACCCTTACTCGCGATTCTCAGCTCACCCTTTCAGCCTCTCCTTAGATCTGGCCTTTCTCTCTCTGGCTTGCTTACTCTTGAGCCTCCCCTGATGTCTCTCAAGGGAAGTTCTCTGAGTTTATTGCCTCCCCGAACTGAGTTCACACCCGCCTATTTATAGGCAAGGAGGGTCCGGTCGACAGAGAAGCCTTGGCCGTTGGTCCTTGGCTCGCCAATCGGATTCTCTTGGCCAAATTAGTGTCCCATCTCTTCTTCTTCGCGGAGGCATGCTTGGCATTGGAGGGGGGCATTGATGGCACCTAAGAAACATCCCGTCCGTCGCCTATCTACCCTCCTCTCTCTGTTGTAGGTAGTTTGCACCTGTCTCTACTTTTTACGCATGTGGTGTAAGGAAGAAGGAAGAAAAGGAAAGAGATGGTCAGGCTGCGAAGTCAGTGAGCTCAAGCGAGATAGGCATTTGGCCCATGCGGAAAAGGTAATAAAGGGGTTGGGGTCGCCCATCCCTAAAGCCAAGGTTTTTTTTTTTTTTTTTTAAATAATAATTTTGTTATATTTACCCAAAATGCAATAATAGTAATGATATTAGTGCCTATGTGATGCAAAAATCTTTATTTTTTATTTTTTTTAGGATCAAATTGGTCTTTAAATTTCTTATGTAATTTAATCTTAAATACTTAGTTAAAATTTAGATATCAACAGCTGCCCCTCTTTGAAGGTGAGCTTACAAAGGTTGCATTGAAAGACGAGCTGATACCTAAATTTTGTCACTGCATATGTAGTAGATTATATCTTGTTTGGGACTAGGAGTCCTATGCAAAAAAAAAAAAAAAAAAAAAAACAAAAAAAACAAAAAAAAAATATAGCATTATGCATGTGACATCCTAGAATTTTCAATTTTGTTTTCAATTAAATAAATCGGGCCTTTCATCCATGCGCCTATAGTGCTATTCTTAGAGTTGATCACTCCTAAGATAACTAGACTATCTGGGGAAGTCATTAAGGAATTTTAACGCAATAGACTTAAGAATTCAACCATGAATCGACTACTTGACCGTGCTCATTAGCAAAGATCATAACGGCACAGTAAAGATCGATTAGAGATCAGAGATAGGTTGGTTTGACTGAGATGTGTGGCTAAACGTGGGTGATTCCACCAATTTGCAAAATTCTCGTCAATTGGCACTAGACCGATTTTTCTATCGTTTTGGTACCATGTGTCTCATTTGAAACATCGAGATTTTCATGATCATTGAGAGTCGCCAATGTGTTGAAGAGGTTTATTGTGGCTCGATAAAAATCGACCACGGGTTATTTGCACTAAAAATTTCCGAAAGCTACCGGGTAGGCTAGGTCATGCTAAAATCACGCCAGATTGAAATTAACCGCGAAATTGAATTCGATTTCAGAAATTGAAAATTCTATCATGTCACGAGTCATTTTAGGAACGTCGACTCATCCTCCAAAGATTTTTCTACAAACCGAGATTTTGGCCATTTTTTCCGCCTAGGCCGCTGCTGCTGTCCATCTGCCTTCCTCATCATTTCAGCCCAAGCTACCCAAGCCAAGCAATCCTTCAGTTCAAAGGACAGAACCGAAAAACCCAACAAGCCCATGGACCTTCGAAGCCCGTTTCCGAGCCCATCCCGACCTTGATAGGTGTCCCCACTTTGGAGTTTGTGGACTGCCTTCGTGTCCCCGTCGAAGTGAACCCATTGGATTGTTAATCAAGTGAGTTTACTCACTAATCTTCACTTAGGGAGTTAATTATGCTTAAGGGTTGATTAGTTTAAGTTAAACATGGATTATGTGGATAGTTAAAATAGATTAGCAATTTAATTAATCGTTATTCCATGTTAGGTGGTTAGAGTAGCGTAATTAGAGCCTAGATAAGTTCTAGTATTTATCTAGAGTGGTTGGGAATTTTCCGGGCCCGTTTCGGTATTTAATTATGCTTTTCTGGCCTAAGTGTGCATTTTTGCTATTTATTAGTATTTATTAATTAATTTTCGAAATTATTTAATTAATTATTATTTTCCGAAAATTAGACTGGGATAGCTGATGACCAGAATTTTATGCTGATCGCAATGGTATGATTGGTTTATTTAATTGAGTGCTAGATTGTGCAAATTGAGTGTGATTTGCAATTTTGGGTATTTATCCCAAAATTTATTAAATTCAATATTTACTTAGAAAATTACCGAGTATCGGTTTACAGCACCAATTTTTTTTTATTGACTATATAATTAGTGAGATTTTATAAAATAAAGATATTATATTTTTGGTTGAGGTCTACTGTGTACCCACACACAATTATTTTATCGGGTACCATGAAAACAATAAAAAGGTTAGTGGATGAGTATAATATCTATAAATTAGCTTCGGTGAGCTATACTATTTATCTATATTAGCTTCGGTGAGCTACATTATCTATCTGTATCAGCTTAGGCGAGCATTGGTCTTATATCAGCTTAGGTGAGCAGTGATCGTCTCGACGAAACGACTGGATAGATAGTATTGCCAGATAGATAGTATTGAATGGGTTGACCGAGAGATGATCTTGATGACATGGAATCGACTAGTTCAATTGATCGATAATTCGATCTGATTTGATGACTTGAATTGATTGGTCAAGTGTTTGAGTTATATTGACTTGTAGGAGGGAACTGAGGCAAAAGTAAGTCCTCCTGACTTGTGCTTGTGCTTAGGCAGCCCTTAAGGCGTATTTCCTTCCTAGTTAGAGCTTAGGGAGTGAACTTGCTGAGACGTCGTGTCACCCCGTTGTGGGATAACATTTTCAGGTCCTTAGATGGTAGCTCCTCCCGAGCATTTTGGACAACCGAAAAAGGTCACCGAGCAGAAGTGTTTCATTCCGCTTCATGGAGACCGAAGGGGATGGGTATATGAGTTGGTGAAGTCCGTGGTCTGGGTTGATGCGGGTTTACCTAAAAAGGTGCCACATCAGTACAAATCATGGTATTGTCAAGAGCGAAATGGACAGAGAGAGGGTCACATACCTGAGTCTAAGGTCCCGATGTACGTGCTGGAAGTAGCTTTTGGAAAGGGTACGGCTGACTGTCCAAGTGGTTTAGTGGTGGACCCAAATCTGTCGGACCTAGAGTCACCAGTGCATTCTAAGGAGGACTCGAATGTTTGAGAACCTGTAGCCCTTAAACTCCCACTGTTTTGTAGACATTGTTTATAGATCGGCTAGTATTGTATATGATGTAGTTGATATGTATATATAAGTGTGATTTGGTTTTCAAAAAAATTGTGCCTCTGCTTTTCTATCTCATTTGAGTGTTGGCTGGGGATTATTTATTCGCTTTCACATGCGTATTAAAATGAATGGGTCGACGACGCATCCTGGGATGTCGCTATTTAATCGACCACAGAGGAATGGGCAGGTGCTTGGAGGATCGGGGCGTGACATCCCCATTTAAGTGGTATCAGAGCGAAGTTGATAGATGCAGTGATAAGGTTCGACAAGATTATGGGATAGTTAGTAGGACTAGCCTTTATTTCATGCTGGTGCATGTCTGTGATAGTTGACTAGTAGAAATTGTTTGTTTGTGTGGATCGTTCAACTTCTGATTCGGTGTAGAATTGGAAGGTAGGTCTTAGTAGAAAACCTGCGTCATAAGCGATCAGAAGCAAAGGACTCATAGGAAATGTACCATAGGGCCTATTACTCGAGGTAGGACGCCAATGAGGGTCAGTAACCGAGGAGGCCGTGGTAGAGCACCAACTCAGGCTAGCACAAGTGGAGTAGCACTGCCTCCTGTTGGTGCTGGGGTAGTAGCCCCTGAGGATCCAAGGTTCGCTGGAATCATGCAAGCACTCGAGACACTGGGAAACAGGATGGATCAGCGAACTCAGATTCAAGCTGCTAGTGCCGCCGTTTCAGCCGCCGATACCACAGCTGCCACTAATGCCGCCGTGGATGTTGTTGCTACTGCCGCAGCTATCGCCGCACTTGCTAAGGTTCCGCTAGGGAACGTGGTCGCTAAGAGACTAATGCATAAGCTAGTGGAACAATTTCTGAAACTAAACCCACCGAAGTTCACTGGGGCAGGAGACCCTGAAGCTGCAGCTCTATGGATTCAAGGCTTGGAGAAGGCCTTTGCACTTTTAATGTGCACTGAGGCATAAAAGGTAGCCCTTGTAACCTACCAGCTGTAGGGAATTGCGAGTACTTGGTGGAGAACCACCCAAGGAACGATATTCCTTGAAGGTATAGTCTCGGAGTGGAACGCCTTCGTTGAGGTCTTCAACAACAAATAATTTTATGAGATTGCCAGAGAACTGAAGATAGTAGAATTCCAACGCTTTTGCCAAGGCTTAATGACAGTGGATCAATTATGAGGCGAAATTCGCTGAACTATCGCAGTACGCTCCGGAACTGGTCGAGAATCTAGTAAATTGAGTTAGGAGGTTCAAAGATGGACTCAGGCTAGAACTGAGGAGTCCGCTGATACTACTCAACCTGAGGAACTATAACGACTTGTATGAACGGGTCCAAATAATAGAGAGAGATCAGAACGAAAGAATCGTCGTATCTAGGTCATGGTTCGGATCTAACAGAGATGGGAATTAGTATGGGAAGAAGCCCATGACCGAAGGAAGATTCCATGTCCCATCCAATAGGAAGGGTGGAATTAGCAAGGCAGGGCCAAGCCAGAATGGTATATGTCGCTTTTATGGAAGGCAACATGGTTCGAACCTGTGCCCTGGATGGATGGGTGCATGTTTCAAGTGTGGCCAACAGGGTCATATAGCTAGAGATTGTCCTAGGAGACTAAGGGGACAACAACAATTACCGCCATGACATCCCATATTTTTAGTCCTGTTTTCTATCGAATAAATCGGGCATTTCATCGACGCGCCTATAGGGCTATTCTCAGAGTTGATCTCTCTCGAGATAACTAGACTATTCAGGGAAGCCATTAAGGAATTTTAATGCAATAGGCTTGACAATTCGACTAGGGATCGGTTACTCGACCATGCTCATCTACCGAGATCATTACGGCACGGATATAAATCGATTAGAAATCAAAGATAAGTCTGTTCGACTAAGATGTGGCTAATCGTGGGTGACACCACTAAATTGGAAAATTCTCGTCGACCGACTCTAAACCGATTCTTTTGTCGTTTTGGTATCCTGTGTCAATATTTGAAATCCTTGAGATTTTCATGACAATCGAGAGTTGCCACCGTGTTAAGTGGGTTCATTGTGGCTCGAAGAAAATCGACCACGGGTCATTTGCACTAAAAATCTCTAAAAACTACCCAGTAGTCTAAGTCACGCTAAAAACGTGCCAAATGGAAATTAACCATGAATTCAGGTCTGATTTCAGAAATTGAAGATTCTATCATGTCACAATAAATTTTAGGAACGTCGACTTAGTTTCAGAAGATTTTTCTGCAATCGAAGATTTTTTGGAAAAACAGTCGTCGCAGGACTGTTTTTGTTCAAAAAAAGGCCAGGACCGTTTTTTATCGTGAAATTGGGATGCATGATGGATCACTTGGTGGGGAAAAATGCTAAGATGACCAATGGTAGGTGGATCGAATTTATGAAGGCTAATTGAGGTTGATTTGAGAAGAAATAAGTGATCAATTGGGGGAAAAATGCAACAAATTCGTATGCCCCATTTTCCTATGGTCTTCGGACCATCTCAAGTGTCCATGGACAAGCCTTGGTGGCTCATTGTGAGCCAAGGAAGGATGCTTGGCCAATGAGGAGCCTTGGAGAGCAAGTTGTGGAAAAAATTGGCTATGGTGGCCCACCTTCCCCTTATCCTTTCCTCTCTCTCTCTCTCTCTCTCTCTCTTTCATCCATCGTCCAAGACCTATCCATCTCTCTTCTCTCACCTTGTTCAAACCCCACCAACAGCCAAGGAAGTCGCTGGAGCAGCCACACCATCGTAGGACCGTTTTCCCTCATCTGTTTCCACTTCTTCCAGTTTCTACTCCAGCCGACCTTTCGCCAAAGATTCGAGTAAAAAGTCGACTTCTCGGATGAATAAGCAAACGAGCCATCCATCGCCATGACGAGGACATCCAGACCATTCCATCGGCCGTTCGGTACGCTGGCGTGAAGTTACCTGTCGCTAGACCGTCTAGAGCCCTGCCGAGTGAACTGTTTCGCATTTTTCGCGAGTTTCTCCCAATTCTGACCCTTCCTTTACACGTTCCAACCACCAGCACATCCCCCCTTGACCCTGAGAGCCATCGGTTGCCGACCACCCACTCGCCGGAGCTCTGATCAACCCATTTCTTTACCGTTCAGCTGCTGGTTACCTCGCCAAGCCATCCACCGGTCCACCGTTGCCATTCCTACACCAAACCAGCTTAATTTCCTTGTTTGCAGCTTAAATCAGAGGGGGAAAATAGTGGGTTTCCAGCAAGGTGTCGAGCCTGTTTTGAGGTGGTTTCGAGTCTCGAAACCTAGGCTTGGTTTGAGAAGAAACGTCTCCCGCGACGTTCCCGTCAGTTTGATCCGACCCGCGCCTTAATCAAGTGAGTTTTACTCACTAATCCCTTCTTAGTAGGCTAATGATGCTTAAGGGTTGAAGAGATTTAATTAAGTGTAATTAGGTGGATAGATTAGATTAGAGTAATTAAATTAGAGACTTATTGATGCATGTTAGGCAAATGTTTAGTGTATTTAGTAAGGAAATAGCTCATGGTATTTATTGAATGAGTCTCAGTAATTTTTCGGGCTCGTCTCGGCTTCTTAGTAGGCTATAACGGGCCTAAATTGGATTTATTGCATTTATTTAATAATTTTCAGAATTATTTAATTATTTATTTATTTTTGGAATTTAGGCTAGGATAACCGACGACCGAAATTTTATGCTAATTATCGTGGTGCAATCTATTTATTTATTTGAGTGCTAAATCGTGTTGAATTGATTTAATTCTGATTTTAGGATTTTATTCCTAAATTAATCAATTTTGGTAATTGATTGGAAATTAACAGAGCGTCGGTTTACAATGCCAAAAGTATATTATGGGCTGTTGAAAATGGTGGGACTTATGAAAAGTGAAATTATGATATTTTGGCCAAGGCCGATCGTGTACCAACACACGGCTATTTTTATCGGAAATGATAAAAGATGGAATCGATTGTATGATTGGAATGGTATACTCTACCAGCCTACGAACAATATGTCAGCTTAGATAGAGAGCAGTATACCAATATACTATATCAACCTACGGGCTCTGATATGACCGCTTAGCAGAGAGCAGTATACCTTGTCAACTTAGCAGAGAGCAATGTCGGTATACTATATTAGCCTAAGGGCGATATGATAGCTTAGTAGAGAGCAGTATACCTTATCAGCTTAGATTGAGCATTATCGGTATATTATATTAGCCTAAGGGCGATATGGCAACTTAGCAGAGAGTAGTATGCCTGATCATCTTAGAAGCAAGCTATACTATCTATTTGTCAGCTTAGTAGTGAGCAGTCCTAATATAATCGGACTTATAGATAGTATGAGATGAGCCGACCAAGAAAGGGTCGAGATGACATGTAATCGACTAGGTTGATTGATCAATGATTTGATATGATGCTGTGAATTGATGTGGATCCCGTATATTTGATATATATTGACTTGCAGGAAGGAACTGAAGTCAAGGTAAGTCCTCTGACTCGTGATGTACTTAGGCAGTCTCTAGAGTGTATTAGCTTCCTAATCAGGTCTTAGAGGGTAGAACTTGCTGAGACGTTGTATCACTAGTTATTAAATAACAATTTTCAGGTTCTTATGTGGCATTGGTGAAGGACCAGAGGCTCGAAGTGTAGATGGTGAAGCCTGAAGAATTGATGATCCTATTGGACTAGTTAAGCATAGGGCAATTCTCTTTTGATGGAAGTTGATTCCTTTCTGCAGATTTCGTTTTGGCAAGTTATGGTTTAGAACCTAACTTAACAAATCGACTTGTATATATTTGCACTTTGATTTGCAATGTATATAAGTGTGATTGTTTTCAGAGTTGAAATTTGGAATCTTACTTTCATATCCCATTGTTTTATTGTTTGGGGATTTTATATGCTTCCACATACGTGTTAAAATGAAAGGGTTGGCGATGCATCCTGGGACGTTGCTATTTAATTGACCAAGGCGAGGGATGGGTGCGTGCCCGAGGATCGGGGCGTGGCAACCGCTGCCGCTACCGATGGGTCAGATAATGGGTGGCGTGCTGCAGGGTGGACAGAATAGACCCCTGGCTCGAGGGACAATGTATGCCATTACAAGAGGTTAGGCAAAGGACGCGCCTGATGTAATCACAAGTACGATTTCGCTGAACAATCATGCTGCTTATGCGTTATTCAACCTTGGAGCGACTCATTCTTTTATTGTCAAGCAATATGTTAGACTGATAGGATTAAGTCCTAAGTTACTGGAGTCAGTGGTTAGCATATCTACACCATTAAAGGATAAAGTGTTAGCTGCGTTGGGTTGTACTGGTTGCAAGTTAGTGATTGGTGAACGAGAGGGGAAAATAGACTTATTAGTCCTAGCCATGTATGACTTTGATTTGATAATTGGCATAGACTGGCTCACCAAGCAACGAGCTAAGATGGACTATTATCGTAAAGCGATTTAGTTTGACCCGTTAGAGGGTGAAAGTTTTGAGTTTATTGGTAGTCGAGGAGGACCCTCGATTACATTGATCTCGTCGTTTGAGGCAACCCATTTGTTAAACGAGGGTTGTTAGAGTTACCTGGCAAATGTCGTGGATACGACAGTTGAGGAGCTGAAGTTCAAAGATATCTCAGTGGTGCAAGAATTCCCAGATGTATTCCCAAAGGAATTGCCAAGCTTGCCACCAAAGAGAGAGATCGAGTTTGTAATTGAGTTAGCACCCGGGACAGAGCTAATTTCTAAGGCTCTTTACTGGATGACGTTATCTGAGTTGAAAGAACTGAAGGTGCAGATGCAAGAATTGTTAGATAAGGGATTCATACGTCCCAATGCATCACCTTGGGGAGCACCAGTTCTATTTGTGAAGAAGAAAGATAGTTCGTTACGCCTATGCATCAACTATCGTCAACTCAATCAGGTGACGATCAAGAACAAGTATCCACTCCCAAAGATCGACGACTGTTTGATCAGTTACAAGGAGCGTCGATATTTTCAAAAATTGACTTGAGGATAGGATATCATTAGCTGAGGATTAGGAAGGAGGACATTCCAAAGTTAGCATTTCGTACTCGATATGGTCATTATGAGTTCACTGTAATGCCATTTGGTTTGACGAATGTCCTAGCTGCTTTTATGGATCTAATGAGCCGAGTGTTCAAAGAATATCTGGATCGGTTCGTGATCGTGTTCATCGATGATATTTTGGTGTATTCGAGGAGTGATGAAGAGCACGAGAGTCATCTGAGAATAGTACTACAGACCTTGAGGATTCACGAGCTGTACACCAAGTTCAGCAAGTGCGAGTTTTGGTTAACTCGTGTTGTTTTCCTAGGTCACGTGATTTCAGGTGAAGGAATCTCCGTGGACCCAGCCAAGATTGAAGCAATGATCAACTAGCCAAGACCAACTACAGTGACAGAGATCAGAAGTTTTATGGGCTTGGTAGGTTACTACAGAAGGTTCGTGGAGGGATTTTTGGTTTTGGCATCGCCGTTGACTCGACTCCTGAAGAAGGAAGAAAAGTTTGTGTAGACAGACAAGTGCGAGCGTAGTTTCCAAGAACTTAAGCAGAAGCTGACTACCGCACCTGTGTTGACCAATCCATTTGGTCTATGGTGATGCGTCATTCAGAGAACTGGGTTGCGTGCTGATGCAACATCGTAGGGTTGTTGCATACGCCTCCCGTCAGTTGAGACCTCATGAGCAGAATTATTCGACGCATGACTTAGAACTCACTGCAATTATTTTCGCTCTGAAGATTTGGAGACATTATTTGTGTGGAGAGAGATTCTAAATCTTCACTGACCATCAAAGTCTCAAGTATCTATTCTCTCATAAGGAGTTGAATATGAGACCACGTCGATGGATGGAACTTCTTAAGGACTAAGATTGTGATATCCTATACCACCCTGAAAAGGCAAATAAGGTTGTCGATGCTTTGAGTCAGAAGTCTTCAGTCGCATATATGCTAGTTAAGGAGTGGAATTTAGTCGAGAGAGCTCAAGATTCAGTTTTCAAGTTTGAGGTAGGCCACCTATCGAATCTTATGGCTACCCTAAGAATTGAGCCGAATGTTCAGATCAGGATCAAATTACTTCAGCCAACAGACCCAGATGTTTAGAAGATTCTACAAGAGGACACCAATAAGAGAGGTTGATTTTTAGATTTCTAAGGACATAACACTAAGGTTCCGGGGACGATTGTGTGTACCTGACGATGTAGAACTTAGAGAGAAGATTTTATCAAAAGCTCATTGTAGCAGTTACGGCATTCATCCAAGTAGTATGAAGATATATCAGAATCTGCATCAACACTATTGGTAGTCTGGTATAAAGGCGGACATTGCCAAGCACATCGCCAAGTGTCCAACGTGTTAGCAAGTGAAGGCGCAACATTGTAAACCGAGAAGACTTCTGCAACCTCTCGAGATCCCGAGTGGAAATGGGAGCACATCATGATGGACTTTGTGACTAAATTACCGAGGAGTCGAGGGGAAACGTTTCCATTTGGGTAGTGGTCGACAAATTGACAAAGTCGGCTCACTTCATCGCAGTACAAAAGGACCTTCATTTAGATAGGCAAGCTGAGTTGTACGTGCGTTAGATAGTTCATTTGCATGAAGTGTCAGTAACAATTACCTCGATCGAGACTTGAGATTCACAGCTGCTTTTTGGAAGAGTTTGGAGGCTGCTTTAGGTACAAAGTTGCAGTATAGTACGGTATATCATCCTCAGACGGATGGTCAGTCTGAGAGGATGATTCAAACTCTCAAAGACATGCTGCGAGCTTGTGTGTTGGATTTCAAGGGAAGCTGGGAAGAACAGCTTCATCTTGTTGAGTTTGCCTACAACAACAGCTATCAACAGAACATTCAGATGGCTCTTTTTGAAGCGTTGTATGGCAGAGCGTGTAGAACGCCAGTGTGTTAGGATGAAGTCGGGGAAAGAAATGTCACAGGCCCAAAGTTGGTTCAGCAATCAGTGGATACAGTTGCAGTCATCAGAGGTAGACTAAAGACTGCTCAGAGCCGCTAGAAAAGCTACGTAGACAAGCGCCGGAGACCATTGGAGTTTCAAGTTGGTGATCACGTTTTTCTGAAGGTGTCACCAATAAGAGGTACTTCGCGCTTTGGCAAGAAAAGGATACTGAGTCCGAGGTACGTAGATCCCTTTGAGATTCTAGAGAGAATCGGGATCCTAGCGTATTGTCTTGCATTACTGTCGAGATTGGCGCAAGTGTATGGCATCTTTCACGTGTCCATGTTGAGGAAATATGAGCTTGACCCAACCCACGCGCTTAATTCCGAAGAATTGGATGTGGATGACAGAGTGTCATACTTTGAAAGCCCGGTTCAGATTGTAGATCGAAAATAACAGGTTCTGCGCACCAAGCCCATTGGTCAAAGTGGTCTGGCAACATCACGGCACTGAAGGAGCAACCTGGGAGAGTGAAGAGTCGATGAGACAATTGTACCCCCACATTTTTGCTTAAAGTATTGTAATGGTTTAAATTTTGAAGACAAAATTTTTATAAGAGAGGAAGAGTTGTAACATCCTAGAATAATCAATTCTATTTTCAATTAAATAAATCAGGCCTTTTATCGATGTGCTTATAGTGCTGTTCTCAGAGCTGATCACGCCTAAGATAACTAGACTATCTGGGGAAGTCATTAAGGAATTTTAACACAATAGGCTTGAGAATTCGACCAGGAATCGACTACTCGACCGTGCACATCTGCAGAGATCATTACGACACAAGTAAAGATCGATAAGAAATTAGAGATAGGTCGGTTCAACTGAAATGTGTGGCTAAACGTAGGTGATTTCACCAATTTGCAAAATTCTCGTCGACTGGCACTAGACTGATTTTTCTATCGTTTTGGTACCCTGTGTCCGTATTTGAAACCTCGAGATTTTCATGATTACCGAGAGTCGCCAATGTGTTGAAGAGGTTCATTGTGGCTCGAAAAAAATCGATCATGGGTCATTTGCACTAAAAATTTCCGAAAGCTACCTAGTAGGTTAGGTCACGCTAAAATCTCGCCAGATTGAAATTAACCACGAAATTGAATCCGATTTCAGAAATTGAAAGTTCTATGTCACGAGTCATTTTAGGAATGTCGACTCATCCTTCGAAGATTTTTTTGCAAACCGAGATTTTGGAAGAAAAAGTCGATATATGGCCGTTTTCGACTGGAAAATTCAGAGGACCGTTTTTAATCATGAAATTGGGATGCAAGTTGGTTCTAATGGCAATGAAAAATACCGATTTGATCGAGGGCTCGACGGTTGAATTTTTTTCTTCATTTTCATAAATTTTTTTTAATTCAATTTGAGGGGAAGACCTCCAAAATTCGTAGCCCTCCCTTGCCTCAACCTTTGGACCCTCTCATTGGCTTCTAAAACAAGCTTTGTGGCTACTTTTGGTTGAGGAAACCAGTTGGGAATGGTGGGACCAAGCCAAGGAGACAAAGAAGATAGAAGGGGAAGAAGTGGCACCCTCCAAGCTAAAGCCGTCCCCCCCCCCTTCTTCTCCTTCCTTCAGTCGACCCCCCTTTCAATTTTCCAACTCCTTGAAGCCTTGAAGAACTAGAGAGAAGCTGCAGCTCCCCTCCTCCTTGCTCGTCGACGCTCGCTGAAGCCCAAATAGCTGCCGCTCGCTGTCACGCCCAGCTACGAGTCATGCATGCCTAGCTACTCATTCGTGCGTCCCTAGCTGTCGTCCACCCTTGCTCACCCGTCTAGCAAGTTGCCAAGCCACCTCAAGCCATCGTCGGAGCCTCCACTGCTGCCACACATCGCTGCCTAGCTCTGCCTAGGCCGCTGCTGCCGTCCTCGTCGTTTCAACCCAAGCTAGCCAAGCCGAGCAATCCTTTTGTTCAAGGACAAGACCAAAAAACCCAGCAAGCCTATGGACCTTCGAGGCCTGTTTTCGAGTCCATCCCGGCCTCGATAGGTGTCCCGGCTTTGGAGTTTGTGGACCGCCTCCGCGTCCCCATCGAAGTAAACCCGTCGGATCATTAATCAAGTGAGTTTACTCACTAATCTCTGCTTAATGAGTTAATTATGCTTAAGGGTTGATTAGTTTAAGTTAAACATGGATTAGGTGGATAGTTAGAATAGATTAGCAATTTAATTAATCATTATTGCATGCTAGGTGGTTAGAGTAGCGTAATTAGAGCCTAGATAAGCTCTAGTATTTATCTAGAGTGATTTGGAATTTTTTCTAGCCCATTTCGGTATTTAATTAGGCTTTTCTGGCCTAAGTGTGCATTTTTGCTATTTATTAGTATTTATTAATTAATTTTTGAAATTTTTTAATTAATTATTATTTTTGAAAATTAGACTAGGAT
Source organism: Eucalyptus viminalis (assembly GCA_014182385.1). Taxonomy (NCBI): domain Eukaryota; kingdom Viridiplantae; phylum Streptophyta; class Magnoliopsida; order Myrtales; family Myrtaceae; genus Eucalyptus; species Eucalyptus viminalis. Next base: position 17,839,309 of record CM024529.1, on the reverse strand, counting down.
AATCGGTGACCAGAATTTTATGCTGATCGCAATGGTATGATTGGTTTATTTAATTGAGTGCTGAATTGTGCAAATTGAGTGTGATTTGCAATTTTAGGTATTTATCTCAAAATTTATTAAATTCAGTATTTAATTAGAAAATTACCGGGCGTCGGTTTACAATGCCTAATTTTTTTTCGACTATATAATTAGTGGGATTTTATAAAAAAATATATTATATTCTTGGCTAAGGCCTACCGTGTACCCACACCCACACACAATTATTTTATCGGGTACTATGAAAACAGTGAAGAGGTTAGTGGATGAGTATAATATCTATAAGCAACTTCGGTGAGCATATATCAAATTCGGTGAGCTATACTATCTATCTATATCAGCTTCGGCGAGCTATATTATCTATCCGTATCAGCTTAGGCGAGCATTGGTCGTATATCAGCTTAGGTGAACAGTGATCGTTTCCATGAAACGACTGGATAGATAGTATTGTCAGATAGATAGTATTGAATGGGTTGACCAAGAGATGTTCTTGATGACATAGAATTGACTGGTTCAATTGATCGATGATTCAATCTGATTTGACAACTTGAATTGATTGGTTAAGTGTTTAAGTTATACTGACTTGCAAGAGAAAAATGAGGCAAAGGTAAGTCATATGCCTTGTGCTTGTGCTTAGGCAGTCCTTAGGGCATATTTCCTTCCTAGTTAGAGCTTAGGGGGGTGAACTTGCTGAGACGTCATCTCACCCCGTTGTGGGATAACATTTTTAGGTCCTTAGATGGTAGATCCTTCCAAGCATTTTGGATAGCCGAAGAAGGTCACCGAGCATAAATATTTTATTCCGCTTCATGGAGACCCAAGGGAATGGGTATATGAGTTTGTGAAGTCTGTGGTCTGGGTTGATGCGAGTTTACTTAAAAAGGTGCCCCATCAATACCGATCATGGTATCGTCAAAAGCGGAATGGATAGAGAGAGGGTCCCATACCTGAGTCTAAGGTCCCGATGTATGTGCTAGAAATAGCTTTTGAAAAAGGGTAAGGTTAACCCTCCAGGTGGTTTAGTGGTGGACCCGAACCTATCGGACCTAGAGTCACTAGTGTATTCTGAGGAGGACTCGAATGTTTGAGAACTTGTAGCCCTTAAACCCCACTTGTTTGGTAGACATTGTTTATAGATCGGCTAGTATTGTATATGACGTAGTTGATATGTATATATAAGTGTGATTTGATTTTCAAAAAAATTGTGGTCCTACTTTTCTATCCCATTTGAGTGTTATCTGGGGATTATTTATTCACTTCCGCATGCATATTAAAATGAATGGGTTGGCAACACGTCTTGGGACGTTGTTATTTAATCGACCATAGAGGGATGGGCACGTGCTCGAAGGATCGGGGCGTGACAATGCATACTAAGATAGATAAGAAAATACATGTAATTACTTACTGGGAATGAGTGATATGGAGCTTGAACCCCGAGTTTGGTAAGTATCAGGGTATTATCTTACCCGATGATGCTAGGAAGTTACTTTTCCAAGACCCAAACATTTCTTCGGTTGTCTTGATGGGAAGTTGCTTTTCCAAAACTCGAACCTTTCTTCGATCGCCTGTTAGAGCAATAAATTATTTGTCTAGGACTCGAACCTTTCTTCGGTCGTTTTGATGGGAAATTGCATTTCTAGGACCCGAACCTTTCTTCGATCACTTTGTTGGAGAAATCTTTCCAGAAGATTTTGAAGCTGACAAAACATTTCTATCAGTCTAGTCTTGATATCATTGGTTTAAAGTCTCAAGACTTTGTAATCTCAAGACTCAAGACTCAAGACTCAAGACTCAAAATTATTCTCACCGACGTCTTTCTAATCCAGTTGCGTAGGATATCCGAAGCCGAAGTATATGGTTGGGGATTTGATCCAATCCCTCTGGAATAGATCCCTTGGTTGGATAATCATTTCAGATTCTTTTGATTCTTATCAAAGATCAATTAAAGATCTGATGGTCGACGAAACATTCTTGGAATGTTCTATTCTTGGAAACCAAAATCCCGATTGTATGGGCGAACAGATTGATGGGCTATCATCAGATTCCTTAAATAGCTCGGATGATCTTCTTAATTGATTCCGTCCAATGGGTAGATTGGAGGAATTCCTTTGGTAAGTGCCAACGGCTATGATGGCATAAAGGAGTATAAAAGGAAGACGTTCTAGTTGTTTTAAGTGTGTGATCGATAGATAAATTCCAGTCCGAAGAACCTTGATTGTTAGTTGAGACAGTTCGAGCGAAATTGTATACACAGAGAGTATTTGTACTTGGTGATACCTTGAGCGAGTGTAGTAGATCATCTACATCGAGAGATCAAGGAAGATCAACACTATAACATCTCTTTGTTCATAGTGGAATCCAGCCAATCGGCTGTCATCGGTGCGTAAGAGTGGACGTAGGCTTGAATCAAGCCGAACCACTATAAACCTCGTGTTTAATTCTCTCTTTCCTTTACTCAGTCTTACGATTGATTTTTAATCCTTCATCTGTTTAAGTATTACGCAAACTGCAAGAAAATATTCAGAATACCTATTCACCCCCTCTAGGTACGTACTAGCATTATCAATTGGTATCGAGCCTGTGTTCTTACTTTATTTGAAGTGTTTTACTTGCAGTAAAAGATCCATGGCTAGTATGCTAGCACCAGGGCTGGTGGAAGGGCAAAGCAATACAAGACCACCCTACTTTGATGGAAAGGATTACAACATCTGGAAAACAAGATGAAAGCTTTTCTACGATCAAAGGATCCTCCGGAATGGGATGTGGTGGAAAGAGGAATTACTCCTACCGCTGCATCGTATCCGAAAGAGGGAAAGATATTGTTGAACCCAGCGGAATGTCTCAAGAAGAGATAAACAAGAGACAAGCACTCGATGCAAAAGCAATTTACTCTTTATATTGTGCTTTATCACCAACTGAATATAACAGAATATCTTCTTGTGATACAGCAAAAGAAGTCGGGATAGATTACATATCACTTATGAAGGGACAGACCGAGTGAAGGAGACCAGAATCAACATTCTCCTTGGTCAATATGAAGCCTTCAAAATGAAACAAGGAGAATCTATAACGACATGTTTAGCCGTTTTTACAGATATTGTCAATGGCCTTGAGAATCAAGGACAGAAAATTTCTGATCCTATGAAGGTGAACAAGCTACTGCGTGGACTCTCCAAGGATTGGAATCATATAAAGACTTCAATAAGAGAGACGCAAAGAATTATGCCATTATCTCGTAGACGAGCTGATTGGAACTCTTCAGTCTTATGAAGTGGAACGAATTAATGAAGAAGAAGATCCAAGAGGTAAGAAATCCATTGCATTAAAATCTAACGATGATTCTCGATGATACGCATTCGAAGAAGATCTGGATGATGAGGAGCTTGCTCTTATGATTAGAAGGTTCAGAAAGTTAAATAGAAAAGGAAGAAGGTTCAACCCAAGGAAACAAAGTTTTCAGAAACAGCAAACCAAGTTTGTTGAAAATGAGGAACCAAACAAAGATGTAGTTTGCTTCGAATGTAAGAAAAGGGACACATCGACCAAATTGTCCTCTCCCGAAGAAGAAAAGAGGAAAAGCTGAAAAGTCTCGAAAAGCTCTCAAAGCCGAAACTTGGAGCGATACGAGTGTGAAGAAAGTGATGAGGAATATGCTAACCTATGTCCGATGGCACAATCGACTCGGACTGGATCGACTTAGACAAAGTGAATTCGAGGTAAGTGATTATAAAATTCCTGTCAAAGTCTCTAAATACATTGACGAACTATGTTTTAGTCTTAAGACTTCTAAAAAAGGATTTCCGAACTGAAAAAGGAAAACTTAGTTTTAAAACAAAAGGGAAATATTTTAGAAGAAAAAGTGAAAAGTTTAGATTTAAATTTTTCTACTCTTAAGGAGAATGAAGATAAACTTTCAATAGAAAATGCTTTCTTAAAAACTGACTTATCAAATATTTCAAAGAAATTTTCAATAGGGTCTGAAAAACTTGAAAAAGTTCTTTCAGTCCAAAGACCTTACTTTAACAAGTCCGGTTTGGGTATGACAGCAGAAACAATTTCTTTAATTGATTTTCCAAAAGTAAAAGAAAGAATTAAGAATAGACCAACAAAGGAGACTTACAAAAATCATTTCAAGAAAGTCTTTGTAAAGTCCGTAGGTCGAAGTGCTCTAAGGTGTTCAAAGTGTAATGTCGGGATCATTTTGAAAAAGAATGTCCTATGGTTTGGAAGCCTATTAAGAGAGTATGGCCTAGTAATGCTTTTTCTACTAACACCAAAGGACCCAAGAAAATTTGGGTACCAAAGAAAGCGTGAGACTCTTCTTTGATTGCAGGTCTCGTCAAAAGAAAGTTAAGTGGTATCTTGACAGCGGATGTTCAAGACACATGACAGAGACTCAAATTGCTTCATAAAGATTGTTCAAGTAAATGGTGGAAAAGTTTCATTTGGTGGAAACAGCAAAGGAAGCATTGTGGGTTTTGGAACTGTGAAAATTGGAAATCTCACAATAAGCAATGTTTCTCTAGTGGAAGGACTCAACTACAATCTTCTAAGCATTAGTCAATTGTGTGATACGGTTTCAAGATCTCCTTTCAAGAAGGCACGTGTTCTGGAATTAGCAAAGACTCAACTCAGTCTTTCATGGGACGAAGACATGGAAATATCTATCTTCTTGATGTAAAACCAAATCAAGCACAATGCCTAATCTCAATTCAAGATGAAGCAGTCTTATGGCACGTAAAGCTTGGCCATGTCAATATGAAACAATTAGCCAAAATCTCATCAAAGAAGCTTGTTCGAGGTCTACCTAAATTGCCATACCAAAAGTCTGATTCATGCACTCCATGCATTCTCGGGAAAGCAGGTAAGAAATTCATTTAAGCAAATAAATCATGTTTCTACTAATCATGTACTTCAATTGCTTCATATGGATCTCTTCGACCAACCGTAACCCAGAGCATTGGAGGTAAGAAATATTGCCTAGTAATTGTGGATGATTACTCCCGTTTTACTTGGGTATATTTTCTTTCAAGTAAGTCGAAACCTTTTCGTATTTTGAAAAATTTGCCAAAAAGGTCCAAAATGAAAAAGGATGTGCAATTTCAAGCATAAGAACAGACCATGGAAGTGAATTTGAAAATAAAGATTTTACGAAATTTTGTGATAAATCTGGTTTTAATCATATGTTTTCCTCTCCATATACTCCAGAGCAAAACGGAGTTGTGGAAAGAAAGAATAGATCTCTTCAAGAAATGGCTAGAACACTTTTAATTGAAAGCAAAATTTCTTCACGATTTTGGGCTGAAGCTGTTTCAACAGCATGCTATATTATAAAAGAGTATTTTTAAGACCTATTTTGGAGAAAACACCTTATGAATTGTTCAAAGGTAAAGAGCCTATTGTTTCATACTTTCATGTGTTTGGTTGCAAATGTTTTATTTTGAAAAATGCAAATGATAGAGTTGGTAAGTTTGAAGAAAGATCAGATGAAGGCATCTTTCTTGGATATTCTACATCAAGCAAAGCCTACGAGTCTACAACAAGAAAAGCCGTTAGTGGAGGAATCAACGAATGTTAAATTCCAAGACTCAATGCAAGATGAATCCAGCCGCACACGTATGAAGAGTCTCGAACCGACTCCGCACCTTCCAATGCGTACAACTCAAGAAGCATCTCGTCTCGGAAGTCCAACATCAAGAAGCACATGAAGATTCAAACAAAGAAAGAGATCATCAACTAGGAAGAACAACCAAGAATCGGAAGCATAAATCCAGTCATCCTAAAGATCTCATTATTGGCGAAATGAATGAAGGAATCCGCACAGATCAAAAAGGCATGAAGAATCTAGTGCTGTGGCTCTCATTTCTGAAATCGAACCAAAAGCATAGAAGAAGCTTTATCTCGATGAAAGTTGGATCGAAGCTATGCAAGAAGAACTCGACAATTCAACATCAATGATGTCTGGAAATTGACATCTAAACCAAAAGGTAAAACCGTTATTGGAACCAAATGGGTATTCAGAACAAGATGAATGAAGAAGGAAAAGTCGTACGGAACAAAGCAAGACTCGTGGCCAAAGGATATACGCAAGAAGAAGGAATAGACTATGATGAGACTTACGCTCCAAAGAGTAAGGTTAGAAGCTATTCGTCTATTACTTGCGTTGCTTGTTATAAAAATTTCAGGTTATTCCAAATGGACGTCAAAAGTGCATTCCTAAATGGATTCATCAATGAGGAAGTCTATGTGGAACAACCACTGGGTTCGAAGACCCAAAGAAACTACATTCAGTCTTTAGACTGAAAAAGGCCTTGTATGGTTTAAAGCAAGCACCTCGAGCATGGTACGACGTACTAAGTAAATTCTTATTACATAATGGTTTTGTCAAAGGTAAAGTAGATACTACTTTGTTTATCAAAAAGGAAAGCAAAAAGCTTTTTACTTGTTCAAATATATGTGGATGATATTATTTTTGGATCGTCTAATGAAAGTCTATGCGAGAAATTTTCTAAGTCTATGCGGGATGAGTTTGAAATGAGTATGATGGGAGAATTAACATTCTTTCTTGGACTTCAAATTAAACAAATGAAGGAAGGAACTTTTATTCATCAAGAAAAATATGCGAATGACCTTGTCAAAAGGTTTGGATTGAATAACTGCAAAAAGACTGACATACCAATGTCATGTTCTCTAAGATAGACAAGGATGAAGAAGGGAAGAAAGTAGATCAAAAGCTGTACAGAGCATGATTGGCTCACTTCTTTATCTTACCGCTTTCTAGACCCGATATTTTGTTGAGTGTTTGCATTTGTGCTAGGTTTCAATCAGATCCCCAGAGAATCCCATCTCGGTGCGGTAAAACGTGTTATCAAATACGTTGCCTCATCTTCAAGCATCGGTCTCTCGGTATCCCAAGAAGGGAGACTTTAATCTTCTAGGATACTCGATGCAGATCTGGCCGGCTGCGTAGTCGATAGAAAAAGCACCTCGGAATTTGTCAAATACTTGGAAACAGGACGTTGTCTTGGTTTTCAAGAAAGCAAAGCACCGTATCTCTCTCAACGACAGAAGCAGAGTATGTAGCTCTTGGAAGCCGCTGTTCGCAAATTCTCGGATAAAACAACAGCTACAAGACTTTGGGATTGAAGACTCATGCACAGAAATCAGATGTGACAACACCAAAGGCGATCAATCTCACCAAAAATCCAATCCTTCATTCAAGAGCAAAGCATATTGAGATTCGACATCACTTCATCGTAGATCATATTCAAAATGGAGAAATCTCGATTCAATTTGTTGATTCAAATAGTCAACTAGCGGATATATTCACAAAGCCTTTGGAGAAAAATCAATTCAACCTTATCCGTTCAAGACTCAACATTTTGAAGCCCGAAGAAGTTAAAGTCTAGAGACTCACCAACTCTAAGACTCTAATCTTTCAGACTTTAAATCCTCGAGACTCGACACTCGTGGCTATAGACCGTAAGTTGTATTTCATCTAAGAGGTACGAATTTTTGTTTAACTCAAAAGGTACGATCTTTCATTCAGTTATTCTATAATTCGCATGAAATTTTAAGTCTTATCTGCTTAAAGGAATAATTTTGGCAATTATTGATTTTGAAAATAATAAATCGTTCACTTTCCTTACACCGTTTGAACTTCCTTTTTCAAAACTGAGTAATATATATATATATACAGTTTTTCTTTTCTCAATCTTCAAAACCCTAAAAGGCACTCTCCTCCCAATACTGTTCTACTGCTTGTTCGTCTTCGAGAAAGTGGTCATTTTTCTTGGGAAAGCAAGTGAAGGAATCTTCCAACGACAAAGAAAAATGTCTTCTTCAAGGAAATCATCAAGAATCGCAAGTGGGGACCACAAAGAATGGAGAAGGGACCGACTCACTTTGATCTCACCGAGGAAGAAGACTTAACAAGTCAGCGACAAAGTCCGATTCGCTCTCATCCACGTCATTCAACGCCTCCTGCCCCACAAGGTGCAAGTCATTCTTTGGAAGAAGAAATAATCGAGGATGCTGACCCAAAGAAGAGTCCAAAAGCCCTCCTTCATGTATAAACTTTATCGTGCGTTGAAAAGCACATGTTCTTCATTGAAGTTTATAGATGACTTCCTTAAGGACAAAGATTATGGGAATGAGTATCGATTTCTGAAGAAAATGGAGGAATTGGGAATTGCCCCGAAAGGAACAGCAGAGGAAGCACTTGCGAACATTCCAAGTTATCCTCTTATGCCAGGACAAAATTTAATTGAAGGGAACGATGATGACAGAATGTTCCTTGAATTTCAACCGAAAATGGGCGTGGCAGCAAAGGTGAAAGGAAATCAGTTGGATTTGTTCAAATCCAAGGATCAAGAAAAAGTGTATTCAAGGCTGATGAAAAGAGGGGTGATAAACCCTAGAAGTGTCGATTTTGACTTCCGGACGCCATCAACATAAACTTAAGAGAAAAGTTGAATTTGTTTCAACTTGAGAATTTTTGCTCTGACTCAACAGACGGGTATGCTCATCTGACCGCTTATTTCTATTCAAATCTTAGCTTTCTGGATGCGAATAGAATATCATTTAGTATGCTAGATAAAGTCTACGTGGTAGATGTGAATATGTTGGCTGATATAGTTGGAGTTGAACGAGGACGTTATCTACCAATCAAAGTCTCACCTGCTCGTATTACTCTGGAACTTGTCAAAGATAGGGACACAGAGAAGAAAATTACCTATTCCAGAATGAATGCTATCAACATTCTGCTTCATAAGATTGTAATCAATTGTCTTAGACCAAAGTCTACGTCAAAGACTACCGTGTCTCATTCTGAAGCAAAGTTGATGTATGCGATCAACTCAGACGAAAGTTCTCTCTCCCGCACACTGTTCTCTTCCATATGTACAGAGCAATGTCAAAAGACAAAGGACAATTGCCTTATCCTCGGTCCGTGACCAAGATCTTCGACACATGAATATTGAACCGCCTCAAACACTTTGTATTCAACCGTGTGATAAGATGGTGATAGGTTTGAAGATGTTATCGAAGATGCGTCTGAAAGAACTTTCCAAGGCAATGGAGAAATTCAGAGTGAAATCTCCTGTTCGTCCGCTTCAAAGAGAAAAGGAAAGGAGGCCATTGGAGCCCCATCGAAAAGAAGAAAAGATCTCTCATCCGGGAGGATGAAGATGAAGAGGATGAAGATCCTACTATTCCCGCTCCGACAAGAACAAGACGTTCGTATCTCAGCCTACCGAAGTTCGAAGAAACAGAGAGAAGAAGAAGAGCAAATCGAAGCGAGAAGAAGAAGAACAGAGAGAAAGAGAAAGAAGATGAAGAAGAGAAAGAAAAGTCTGCTGCTGAATCTGGAGAGAGAAGGGAAATCCGAGCAAGATCATCACTCTTCCCCTTTGGATGTATTAGAGACGGGGGAGTTAGCGAGCATGAAAGGTCTACACCTCATGCTGCAGATAGTGAAGGTCCAAGACAATCTCCAGAAGATCCGAGTAAGAATTTCAGGTTTCTCAATTGCCGAAGAAGGTGATACATCAACACCAAATCTGCAAGACTATACGTAAGCGCCATCGTACACATTTACTCCATCCGAAAAGCTAATGCATATACTGCACGAGAGAATTCTGCAGATTTTCGTCGTATCATGGATATTCTTCTGAAATGCGTGGACAAATATATGCTCGGAATGTGAAATTCAAGTCATGAAAATGCTGGACAAGCATCTTCAGTAAACCTGGAGGACAAGATGAAAGACCTTGCTCTGCAAATTCAAGCCAATGCCAAAGGAGAGGAGATAGCTCATCTAAGGGAGGACTTGAAGAGGCTAGAAGGTGTAGTCCATCAATGGGAGAATTCCGATCGTGCGCATTCCCAAGAAAACATGACTCCTTTTTCACCCTCTTTTTAAATGATGACAAAAAGGGGAGAACCAATTTGAACAAACAAACATTATTTTAAACTTTGATTTTTTGTGGTTATGATTTTGAGTATGACTTGAGAACTTGAACTTGGGTGTGAGACTCGAATGGCTGTGGAATTTGATGCTTGACTGGTTGCATTTATATTAAGTATTGTTATATGGTATTACTCATGAAAGACTAACCAATTTTGCTGTGGATGCAGAGTCTGGTTGTTTATTAATCTTTATGAGTTAGCCATATTGCTTGAGAAATGTTTTTGCAGGTCAAAGTTGTTCAAATCTACAAGAAAGTTTTGTCACCATCAAAAAGGGGAGATTGTTGGAGAAATCTTTCCTAAGATTTTGAAGCCGACAAAACATTTCTATCAGTCTAGTCTTGATATCATTGGTTTAAAGTCTCAAGACTTTGTAATCTCAAGACTCAAGACTCAAGACTCAAGACTCAAGACTCAAGACTCAAGACTCAAAATTATTCTCACTGACAGTCTTTCTAATCCGGGGTTGCGTAGGATATCCGAAGCCGAAGTATATGGTTGGGGATTTGATCCAATCCTCGGAATAGATCCCTTGGTTGGATAATCATTTCAGATTCTTTTGATTCTTATCAAAGATCAATTAAAGATCTGATGGTCGACGAAACATTCTTGGAATGTTCTATTCTTGGAAACCAAAATCCCGATTGTATGGGCGAACATGATTGATGGGCTATCATCGATTCCTTAAATAGCTCGGATGATCTTCTTAATTGATTCCGTCCAACGGGTAGATTGGAGGAATCCTTTGGTAAGTGCCAACGGCTATGATGGCATAAAGGAGTATAAAAGGAAGACGTTCTAGTTGTTTTAAGTGTGTGATCGATAGATAAATTCCAGAGTCTTAAGAACCTTGATTGTTAGTCGAGACAGTTCGAGCGAAATTGTATACACAGAGAGTATTTGTACTTGGTGATACCTTGAGCGAGTGTAGTAGATCATCTACATCGAGAGATCAAGGAAGATCAACACTGTAACATCTCTTTGTTCATAGTGGAATCCAGCCAATCGTCGCTGCGTAAGAGTGGACGTAGGCTTGAATCAAGCCGAACCACTATAAACCTCGTGTTTAATTCTCTCTTTCCTTTACTCGCCTTACGATTGATTTTTAATCCTTCATCTGTTTAAGTATTACGCAAACTGCAAGAAAATATTCAGAATACCTATTCACCCCCCTCTAGGTACTCGTACTAGCATTATCACACTTGTTAGAGCAACAATTTGGTTACCTGACTCCAGGTTATGGAAGCATGCCGGGTCGATGAAAATGAACTCCGGGCTACGGAAGCACGCCGAGCTAATAAAGATGGACTTCGGGCTACGGAAGTACATCGAGCTGATGAAGGGGGACTCCGAGCAACGAAAGCACGCTGGGTCGATGAAGGGAGACTCCTGGCTATAGAAGCATGCTAAGTTGATGCAAGTAGACTCCGGGATACGAAAGCATGTCGAGTCAATGCAGGGGGACTCCGGGTTATGGAAGCACACCGAGTCAATGAAGATGGACTTTGAGCTACGAAAGCATGCCGGGTCGATGCAAGGGGACTCGGGGCTACGGAAGCACACCCGATCGATGTAGGAGGACTCCGGGCTACAGAAGCACGTTAGGTCAATATATAAGGATATCGAGCTATAGAAGTACGCTGTGTCGATGTAGATGGACTTCGGGCTATGGAAGTATGCCGTGTCGATGAAGGGGACTCTGAGTTACGGAAGCACGCTGGGTCGATGAAGGTGGACTCCGGCTACGGAAGCATGCCAGGTCGATGAAGGTGGACTCCGGACTATGAAAGCATGCCAAGTCGATGCAGGGGGCCTCCGGACTACAGAAACAGGCCCAGTCGATGTAGGGGGACTTGAAGCCATGGAAGCACTAAATGATGAAGCATGAAAGTTATATTCACTATTGTTAAGCCTAGGAAATCACTTCACTCTAATTAAATCTCGAAAAACACTTTAGTTGCAATTACGCCCCCGAAAGAGAATCGATCAATACATGACCACACATATCACCAATATAAATATCATTCTATCCAAAACATTTTAAAATAAAAATCATCTGAGGTACCAGAGTATTAAATATTTTGATCCAGATTTTAGGAAAAAAAAATCTATACCGTACAATACTTTACTGTTCGACTCCAACATGCGGGCCATGACAAGGTAGATTGTTTCCTTCTCAATAAATCGCGTCACGCAATTCTTGCAAAACACAACAAGAAGCAAAATAGCAAAAGGGGGAAGCAAGAGAGGCGCGTATAAGCCACAAGTCTGACGATTTTCTCAGAATCCGACCTGTCAAAGATATGTTGGGCCCCACTCAACCGAGCTGCCACTAGGCCCACCTGTATACTTGTTAACTCGGCTAAGTAATTATTCGTTGACCATGGCACTATATAATATATGATTCTGCAAGTTCGCTATTCCCATTCATCATATTACCTAGCAAAGCCCCTCTTCTCGCTCCTCCATTTCCCTAGCAGCACGATGGGCCGAGGTTTGGCTGAAAAAGCAAAAAAAAAAAAGAGGCCAGGAGTCTCGGCTTCTACAAGCAATAGAACATGATGATGTTGATGAGCTACATAACTTAATTGTGGAGGAGCCAGAGCTCTTAGATCGCCTATCTAAGCATCCCTTCCCAAATACTCCTCTACACATTGCCGCGGCTGTTGGAAGATTCGAGTTGGCCATGGAGATGGCCATCTTGAAGTGATCGTTCACTAGGCAGTTGAATCCGGAGGGTTATAGCCCCATGCACTTGGCTTTGCAACACAAGCATTATCACATTGTGAGGGCACTAATGACCCTTGACCCCAGGTTGATTCAAGTCCAAGGACGATGTGGGATCACTCCCTTGCACTATATCATCAACAAAGAAGGAAATGATGAATTAGAGCTCTTGGCCGAATTCCTAAATGCTTGTGGATCATCCATCGAAGTCTTGACGAACCAATGTGAAACTGCATTTCACATTGCCATCAAGATTCACAACACCCGTGCATTCAATGTTTTATTCGGGTGGCTTAAGCGAGTCCATCATACACAAATCTTAGATTGGAAAGACAAAAATGGTAACACCGTCTTACATATTGCTACTATTGAAGAGCAACCCCAGGTATTGTTCATCCATTTCGTATTTGTTCTTGCTTTTATTGTCCAATGCTTGAATTTGGCATAATCTAATCAAGGATACAAATGTTATTATAATGAATGACTAGGGGTTGAAATATATGGATTTACTGGTGCGTGGTCCCCCCTCTCTCATCCTTTTAACTCCTAATCGAATCTTGTCACGATCATTATATGATCTATACTATCAAAAAAATTGTCTAATTTGTTCTAAATCTATTATACAAATACTAATTCAGTTCTAAATTTTCCAATTTGCTAATATATTCTTAAACTTTTGCACAAAATGCTAAAATAGTCATTCTAGTCATTTTTCACTAGAAATCGCAAACATGGTAGTATGTCATGCAGACAACTAACGATAGCTAATAATTACTAAATTGTCATATCAATGATTTTCAGCAAAAATTAATCAGAATGACTAAATTCGAATTTTGTGTTAAGGTTTAGAACTAAATTAAGAAAATTGAAAAATTTAGGACAAAATTAACATTCATATAATAACGTTATTACTGATTGAGTAATTTTCCCCACGATTCTCTCTCTTGTTGAACTTCACACCATCGCAAAAATATTTTAAGAAAAGACTTCGCGTGGTTGGTCTCCCAATTTATTATATTACTTTGACTTCTCTCTCTATTTATAGCGTTAGAGTTCGGTTTAATCGAAGGAAACAAAAGTTCGATCTATTTATTGCCACAATTTTCATATGCTTGTTACGTAAGGAAGACTGAATGAGTGAATGAATTTGTCAGTCCAAAAATAAATCTTGCCTTTAAACAATATGGATTGGTCCAAAAATCAGAAGGAGCTATCGTACATTTTGCAATTAATGACCTGCGTGAATACTTATACCATTTTTCTTCAAGAATAATAAAAGCGAATAGAGTACATAATTGTTATTTAGAAAACGAAAATGGCACACAAAATATAAGGTGTGTTTGGTTCACTAAAAAAAAATTTCCATCAATTAATTTTTTGGACTTTCACATGTTTGATTTATTGAAAATGGTTAGTTAATCGACAAATATTTACGATAAGAAAACACCTACATTTAAAATTAGGAAATGAATTTCCGAGTTTGAATAGTAAAAATTATTTTTCCAAGTGTAACAAGTCCCTTGGCACCGCTAAAATAACTTCTCTGCTTCTATCTTAAGATAGAGTTTTATGTCTTTTCATCATATCACCAAATAAACAAAATTAATTATTTTCTTTAAAAATGATTTACACAGAAAGCATTTTCTTTATCATCCAAATTTTTAAGAAATAAACACACTTAAGCTTTGTTTGTTTTGTGGAAATTGAATGGTTGAGAAAGTTTTTTCCTAAAAATAATTGCTCATAACGTTTGAAATAATTAGTTCATGAATTTTTTCATTATTGACATTAATTTATATCTAAATATTTGTACATAATAAATATAATCTTCGCTAATTTACTTTTATAAATGATACAAATGATCATTTTTAGAGAAAAACTTTTCAAATCATTAATTTTTCGCAAAAAACAAATGAAGCCTTAGTTCAGGAAGTATGGGATACCAATTAAAGTAGTTCATGTATGATACGATGTACTGTTGTACATTGGTATTGTATAAAAGTACGATTTGTACAAAGGAATGAGGACAGGATAATTGGAAAGAAAAAAGTTGACGCATTTAGGTAAGGGAGTACAAATAGTGTCGGAAAAAATTAATTTATGTACTATTTCTTTCTAAGAGGGTAGTTTATATTAACTTTGAGAAAAATGAGCGATGGAATAATTGTCTAGCATAAAACAAAGAAGAAATGAATTGATCGAACAGACAGGATTTTGCATGTAGTAACTGTACTATCCGTGAAATGAATCAAAGGGCAATATAATCTAGGATTAATAGAGAAAGAAAAAACCTAACTTGATAAGGACGAAATCGTATCCAAACCCAAAGAAAAGAGGCAGAGAAAGCCACAAGCAAACAATTATAAGATTCAAATAAGGATAGTTCTTAAAACCTATCAATAGTAATCGCAATTCCATGTTTCGTAAGAAAGTAATCATATTCAGTGATGTATTTTTAGTCATTGTGGGATAATTTTTATTTCAATTTTCAGCGCTTAAATTAGGGACATTGGCACTTATTCTTCAGTTTTATTAAAACAAGGTCATAGTTTCACTTCGAAAACTGCTAGTGGGGAAACTATTTTAAGCTCGCGATGCTTATAATTTTGAATAGTTTTTAATTGTCCTTAACAATGCTTTGGTAGGAGGATATAGGGAGAAAGGAAGGAAAAGAAAGGACGGATGTAGAGATCACCTTGTTTACAGTTTAATTAGTGGAGAGAAAAAGGTATAATAAAGACCGTTTCCCTCAGTTGCTCGGGAGCTCTACATCTCTCTGAGTTGGATGTTTTGGATTAACAATACCCTTCCAACTCCTCCCATCAGAGTCCCTCCCACCTAACACAACAATCATTTGATTAATTTTTTCTCTTATTCTGTTTTACCTTATTGATTAGCAAAATCTCTTTCATTTCATCCGAACATATTGTACGAGATATAAGCAAGGACAGTCCGATGCAAACATAAAATAATTACCCTGCGATGGAAAATTACTTCTTGATCAGTTATATCTTATGCACAAATGGTATAACTCTTTAAGGTAGTATTTCTCTTCATAGAATTAAAAAAAAAAAATCCTATATACGATGGTGTAATTAAATTCTAAATTTTATGTTAAATTATAGTCATTCGGGTTGTCACTTTTGTGAGAATTTGCCTATGTTACAATTCACATGAGTAATTCATAGCTATCACGTAAATTATGGCACTTGATAAACATGGTCAAGTAATTTTGTTCCCTTTGTACATCAGTCATTGCATCACTAGCATCATTCAAAGTCACATGGCATGAGATCACTTTATGCATTGTGGTAAAGCAGTCAGTGAAATTGAAGGGATGCATACTTCGTTTGTTCCCTTTGCATTTTTTGCAGGTCATCAAGCAGTTTATTAGGTATATGAACGTCAATGCGCGTAATCTCCAGGGTAAGACAGCTCTAGATATCTATCAAGAGAATCCTACCTGCAATCAAGATGTTGAGATATTACTTCAACGAGCAAGCCGTTCTTCTGCTAACCTCTCTCTATCAAAGTTTTTCAGTATGGAACTAACTAGAATTGAGAAATACTCATGGATTTTGAGCTTCCAAGATGATGTTGTTCGCGACATGATTCTTGTAGTATCCACCTTAATCGCAACTGCAACTTACCAAGCTGCTCTCAGTCCTCCGGGAGGGTACTGGCAGGATTCCCTTCCAAAACTGCAGGCCAATTCCAGCAGCATTGAACTTGGAAAACCACATCAAGCCGGAAACATTATTCTTTTTTTCTTTTTTTTGTTGGAAATTCTTCATTGATTACTACTAAGATGGTGGATTACAAGTAGTACTGAAATCTAAACATAAGATAAGATAAAGGTCTTGCGGGGGCTTTGAGACCCAATCACTAGGAAGAGACCCGGCATTATGGGCTTTCGCAATCCAATCTGTGGCCCGGTTCATTTGATGTGGCTCAAATAGCAAGTGGACATTTTCCATCTGGGCCAGCAGTTCTCTACAATTGAGTACATGAGGAAGGGAAGCCCAGGGAACTTGAATTCGGCCCAAGATGAAGTCCACAGCTGAAAGGCAGTCACTTGAGATGTACATGGGTAGATCAGTTCGTGCAGCAAGGGGTGTACTGCTCAGATCAGTTCGAAGCTTCTTCAACCAGACCAACCCCTGTAGAACAGCTAGGGTTTCACCTGTGCAAGCCGATTGGGCTCGAATCTTCTACGCAAAACTGGCGATGCACACCCCGTCGGCTCCTCAGCAGATTCCGATGATCAAGCTCTCCGATCTCCCTCCCTGCCATGAGCAGTCGACGTTTAACTTCAAAGAGCGTGGAACTGGAGGCACCTAGCTATTCTGTTCGGAGGTAATCACCACCTCTCTCACATCCTTTCGTGGACACCATTTGTCATATAGCTGCTTGGAGAGGAAAGCTTCGCTAATTATCTGAGTCTGTTGTGGTTGTCGACCTTGAAATAGTAGAGAATTGCGGGCCTTCCATATTAGCCAGTGGAGATGTGCGAAAATCGCCTTTCGGTGTGTTGAAATCCCAGATTGGAGGTAATTGCTAACCCATTTGTCTGTTCGTGTTATAGATGTTGGGGAGACATCGATGTCGACACTATGATTTGACCATATTGCCTTTGTCCACCTGCACAATGTGAAGAGGTGCTCGGTTGATTTTGGAAATTGATGGCAAAATGGACATGTAGGCTCAGGTATGATTTTTCTCCAGTGTAAGTTAGTCTTTGTAGGAAGACCTTCATTGCATAGACTCCACATTAAATGCCTGATTTTGGGGTAAGTCTATAGATTCCAAATTTCCGTCCATAGACGTTTCGGAGCTTGGTATGAAGAGGATGCCTGGGATTCTGTAATTGTTGTATTAGCTTCTCATAGTCTGTGATACCCACTCTTGACTTTGTAATTCCTCGAGTTATGCCTTGTCCAAATTAGTCGGTCGGGTCTGGGAAGGATATTAGGGGGGTTGCCTAAATTTCCTTTGGAATGTTGTTGTCAAAGAGATCATTGAGGAGTTGAGTGTTCCATGCACAAGCATTTGGGTCGATGATGTCTACCACTAGCTTAGGGTCGTTTTGGTTTGCCGGTCCTCCGATCTTGCCTGACATTAGCCAACGATTTTCTCTTAAATTAATAGATTTGCCATCCTCTACCTCCCATTTCATATCAGATTCTAGAACATCTCGGCCTATTAGGATACTTTGCCAACCCCAAGATGGTTTGGCCCCCCTCGTTGCAGTCCATAGGTTACTATGAGGGAAGTAGAGGCCTTTAAAAATTCTGCTCCATAAGGCCTCTGGAACTTGACTTAAACTCCAGGCTTGTTTCCCCCACATAGCCTTATTAAATTTCACTAGGTCTTTAAACCCCATTCGTCCATGTTCCTTCCTCATCTTTAGGAAATCCCAGCTCTTCCAATGGATACCTTTTTGTTTTGCATTCTACTTCCACTAGAAAGCTGAGATTTTTTTCTCAATTGCTCAGCATATAGATATAGGGATTTTAAAAATATTCATGGCATATTGGGGTATTGTCTGGACAACCATTTTAATCAGCACCTCTTTACCCGCCTTTGATATTAATTGCTCTTTCCATCCCTCTAGCTTTCTGTCGACCCTTGCTATGATCCAAGCAAACATTTATTTTTTAGTTTGGCCCAATAAGATGGTATCCCTAAGTATTTCTCAGTTTTTTCCAATATAAGGACCCTCAATTCTGATGCAATATTCCTTCTCAATTCTTGTGGACAGCGTTCCTCGAAAAACACACCAAACTTATTTAGATTGATTAAGCGACCGCAGGCAAAACAGTAGCAATTAAGTAAATTGGCGAGGTTCTGAGCTTCCCTAATTGTGCCATCCAAGAAGAAAATGGCATCACCAGCAAAAAATAAGTGGGATAGGGTAGGATAGTGAGGATTCAACTTGATTCCTTTTAAACTTCCATCAATAACAGCATTATTCACTAGGTGGGATAGGACATTGGCCAATATAATGAAAAGATAAGGTGAGAGGGGATCACCTTGTCTAATACCTCTGGTAGGAGAAAGAGCTTCACTAGATTCTCCATTGACTAGGACACGAAATTTAACTGAGGAGATGCAAAATCTGATCATGGTCACCCTTTTATCACAAAAATCCCATCCTCTTCATACAATCACAGAGAAAGTCTCACTTAACTCTGTCATAAGCTTTATGCATATCCAACTTTAGCACAGCTTGGAATTTTCACTCTCTTTTTGACCCTTAGCTGATAGAGAACTTCTTGAACAATAAAAATATTGTCTTGTATTTGCCGACCTCCTACAAATGCACTTTGTTCCGGGGAGATAATAAGTGGGAGTCAGGGTTTGAGTCTATTCTCCATGACCTTCGTGATAACTTTATAATTAAAATTACACAGGCTGATGGGTCAGAATTTGGTTATATTCTCAGGGTTCGCTACTTTAGGAGTGAGTGTGATATGAGTCTCATTCAATTCAGGGCCAAAGCTTCCTTCACTGAAAAATGACTCCACCAGTTTAAATATGTCCTCTTAAATAATATGCCACTGACTTTGATAGAATAGGCCACTCAATCCATTTGGTCCGAGGGCCTTAGCTGCTCCCATTTGAAATACAGCTTGCTGAACTTCCTCCTTAGTAATTTGTCTTGTTAAGGTCTCATTCATTTCCTCAGAAACAACCAATGGGCATTGCTCTAAGACTAGCCTGATAGAACCGGGACCCAATTGATGTATACAAGTCATTATAATAGCCTCTGATGTGTTGTTTGATAGTCTGAGGATCGCAACTCCAAACATTCTCCTCAAGCCTTAACATGGTAATCTTGTTTCGTTGTCTTCTCCGAATAGTTGTGGCATGGAAGAATTTGGTTTTTCTATCACCCCACTTTAACCAATTAATTCTGGATCTAATACCCCAATACAATTCTTCTTGGCGCCAAAGTGCCCCAAGTTTCTCAATCATGGTATTGTATTCCTCTCCCATATCTGTTGTGTCTGCCTTGTTCAGAGTATGAGTAACCTGGTTTCTGAGTTTGTCAATTTGTTTTGATGCATTTTGGAAATATTTCTGACTCTATTGTCGCAAATCATGAGCAACCTTTTTTGTCTTCCTAACCATACTCACCTAATGCCTAGTTTCTGCCTTCCAAGCCTTATCCACCACAGTTTCGCATTCTGGATGATCCAGCCAGTAGGCCTCAAATGTGAATAACTTTTGTTTCATTGGTTTAGCTGAATGTAGGCATAGTAGAAGAGGACAATGGTCAGACCCAATGGCTGGGTATACAAACGCTTCAGCATTAGGAAAGAGAAGCCTCCATTCTAGATTACATAGTGCTCGGTCAAGGTGTTTTTTGACTAACTCATCTCCTTCCTGGTTATTTGTCCGGGTGAAAGCACAGCCCTTACTTTCAATGTTGATTAGAGAACATGTGTCAACAATTTCCCGAAACGCCGTAATCTGAAATCTTTCCACTTCTCGTCATCCCACCTTCTCCCAATGATATAACACTTCATTAAAATCCCCTATCCATAACCAAGGTGATGTAGTTGTTCCATTTCTAGCTCGAAGTGTATTCTAAAGAGAAACTCTCTCTTAGAAATTAGTGGACGCATGTAGGAAAGATATCTTCATTTGAAACCCATTTCCAGCATCTCTGCATGAAATTTCAATCACCTCTTGGCAACTATATTCAATAGTAATCTGCACCGATTCATCCCATAATAAGGCCAAACCTCCCGCTGTTCCAGTTGGATCAATAACAAACATAGAGGAAAACTTAATTCTCCTTTTAATATTCTCCACTACCCTGTGTTGATTCTTGGTTTCCATAAGAAAAACCATATTAGGCCTCTCTCGAGCCATCAAGGCCCATAGGTGCTGCACTGTCAAGGGAGAGCGTAAACCTTGACAATTCCAGCTTAACACCTTCATGGCTTCCTTGGTGGCTTATTAGGGCCAGCCACCAAAGCCCCTGCGGAGGATGTGCCATTAGTTTTCAAATGAATAGTTGATGTGTATTGCCTTCCCACACTTGAATCAGTGTATCCAAAAGTTTCTCCGTGTCAACAAGAGTTGCCAGGGAACCCCTTTTTTCATAAGAAGCAAAGCGTTTTAACTTTTTAGGGACTTGTTTCTTTCAGCCAGATTTTGCTACCACCTGGATCCCCACCCCTGTGTCATGAAATATAAGTTCACCTTGCTGTTCCTAAAATTGATGTACTCTTTTCCTTTTTTTTTTCTATGCAACAAGTTCTACTAGTGGTGAGAGTTCTAGCATTGGATGTGTTGCAGGGTGATAGAGCACTATGGCCTGACTACCAGCTGTGTTAGTGTTGCTGCTCAAGTCATCACTAGTTGGGACAATAGGAGTCTCGGGAACCATGTCATCTGCTTCTAAGGTAAAGTCAATCTCTCCATAGAAAGTATTCCAACAAGGGCTTAGATCCTTCACCTCTGATTTCAACCAAGAGCCATAACAGCTTGGTTTATCTTGAGTGATTCCCGATTCTTCATATGGAAAACTCGAACAATAGTTTGCATAATGGCCTATATGACTGCAGGAATAGCAATAGTGCGGTAATCTTTCATAGTTGAAATCAATCCACCAGTTTCGATCTCCCACATGGATCATAGTGCCAGTTTTGAGGGGATGAAGCAAATTCAACCTCACTCTTGCTTTTCCTATTTTGCGTGAACTATTGTTTCTGGCTTCAATTCTGACTTCCTCTATCTCTCCAGTTTTGCAGCAATCGGCCGAATACAATCCTCCGCCAGAGCGGCACGTGAAAGAAGCATAGCCTCCATTGGCGCAATCTGGGCCACCATTATTCCCCTATTATTGGGCCCTTGGCTCCACATTACGATGGTTTGCGTTGCTTTGGTAATTCTCGGCCTTGCCTACTTTGTTTCCCTTATGGTCGAATTCTCAAAATCCAATTCGTTGGCAATAATTTTGCTAGGGGGAATTTATATGTTCAGGCTAGGCGCCCTTTTGATCTTCCCCCTTAAATTGTGGGTATTGCACCGTGGAGTTCTCCAACGACTCGATTCCACAACGACTGGGACCGAAGCGGAAATAATTCGATGTCAGGTATGCATATAATCTATGTTTCTAGTCTTGAGATTTCCAAGAACTACACTCTTTTTATTAGTTTCATGCAATTGACTCATCTATTAATTCCTTAATCCATGAAGACCTCTAATCTCTCTGAGTGGGGACTTCGAATAGCTGTTTTTCCTAATTCAACATCATCAAATGACACAGTGGAAATGAAAAGCACTTAGCTGTAACTTTAGGATGTGAATGCCCAAAGCGTACACGCATAAAGTGTGACATCTTGAATTTCAGGTTCTGATTTCGATTGGATAAGTTGGGCTTTTCATCGACGCGACTATAGTACTTTTCTCTGAGATGGCCACTCATGAGATAACTAGCTTATCAGGTGAAGCCATTAAGGAATATAAACGCAATAGACTTGAGAATTCGACCAGGAATCGACTGCTCGACCGTGCTAGTCTGTAAGGGTCATTATGGCATAGTTAAAAATTGATTAGAGACCAGAGATAGATCGGTTCGACTGAGATGTGTGGCTAAACATGGGTGATTCCACTAATTTGGAAAATTCTCATCGATCGGCACTAGAATGATTTTTCTGTCATTTTGGCGCCGCGTGTCCATATTTGAAACCTTGAGATTTTCATGACCACTAAGAGTGCCAATGTGTCGAAGAGGTACGTGTGGTTTGAAGAAAATCGACCACAGGTCAATTGCACAAAAAATTCTTACAAGCTACCCGATAGGCTAGGTCATGCAAAAACTGTGTTTGATTGAAACTAACCGCGAATTTGAATTCGATTTTAGAAATTGAAAGTTTTGTCGCATCATGAGTCATTCTAGGAACGTTGACTCACATTTTGAGGAATTCTCGGTGAGTTCGGGATTTTTACGGAAAACGAACGGAAATTCGGATTGGCCAATTTGAAGGGATTTTTGGCATCTGGTATGAGTGAGTTAGTGACAGGAAATTTCGTGAGCTTTTTTCACTACAAATCGGACCTCAATCGGAGAAGTTTGTTCGAAAATCGGATTCCAATAAAAATGAATTAGAATTCGGAATTGAAGGAAATGGCCGTTTTTGTTGCCCGAGAATTGTTGTTTGAGGGGAATTTGATGCTGAAAGCGAATCGGGATCAAGTCTTCCAAGCGTAGAATATTTGGGGACCAAATGGACTAAACAATAGTAAGTGGGACCAAGAATTTTTGGTTTAGGAATTTTCCTTTTATTTTCTCTCCTTTCCCCTCTTGGCCACACGTCCCCGTCGCCCACATCTCTCTCTCTCCCACTCACTCGCGCGAAAGCCCCACCGACTGCCCTCTCTGCCATTTTCCACTTTGCTTCCCCATTTCATTGACTTTGTCAATGTTATCTCTCCCTCACTTATCCTCTCTTGCCGACATCCCTCCCATTTTGTTTATTTTTTCTTTCTTTTATGCTTTTGGCCGTTTTCCTCTGCTCGGTCCAAAGACTAGCCGCCCTCGGTTTCTCTCTCCCATCTCCCTTATCCACACGTTGCAAGCCGAGAGCCTCATTTGCTTGCGTTTTCATTTCTGCCGAAGCTTTCCATCCCCACGCCGGCTGC
Organism: Eucalyptus viminalis; assembly: GCA_014182385.1. Taxonomy (NCBI): domain Eukaryota; kingdom Viridiplantae; phylum Streptophyta; class Magnoliopsida; order Myrtales; family Myrtaceae; genus Eucalyptus; species Eucalyptus viminalis. The sequence goes on along the minus strand of CM024529.1, from coordinate 17,815,918 downwards.
TCCGCATCATCGTGCCGCCCATCTCCGTCTCTCTTCGTTGGCCAGCTTCGCAAATTTGTCGCACCGAAGCAGCCACTTGAAGCCGCAAAATTCGGCCGTTGCTTCCTCACCGAAATTAGCCCCGAGAAGCCGAGCCACAGCAGCCACAAATCTCAGCAGCGTCGTGAGGCTTTGCGGGCCAATTTTCGGGCCTGAGCCGTGCCCCGTTGGTGTCGCTGCTTTGGAGAGGATCGAGCCTCGCCGCATCCCCATCGATTTGAACTGAGCGGGTCGTTAAACAAGTGAGTTTAGCTTACTAATCCTTTATTAGTCGGTTAATTATGCTAAGGGGTTATTTAGATTTAATTAAGTGTGATTAGGTGGATAGATTAGAGTAGAGCAATTAAATTAGTGCCTTATCAATGCATGTTAGGCAAATGGTTAGTGTATTTAGCAAGTAGACACACTATATTATTTATTGAATGAACCTTGGAATTTTTCCGGGTTCGTTTTGGCATCCAATTAGGCATTACGGGCCTAAATTAGATTTATTGCTATTTATTTAATATTGTCGTAATTATTAGTTATTCAATTATTTTCCGGAGATTAGGCTGGGATAGTCGATGACCGAAATTTTATGCTGATCGTGATGATGTGATCTGTTTATTTATTTGAGCGTTAAATTGTGTTGAATTGAATTAATTGTAATTTGAGGATTTTATTCCCAAATTAATTAATTTTGGTAATTAATGGAAATATTACCAAGTGTCGGTTTATAGCGCTAAAAATATGTAATGGGTTGTTGAAACTGGTGGAATGTTCAAAAAGTAAAATTATTATATTTTGGTTAAGGCTGACCGTGTCCCCACACACGGCTATTTTATCGAGTATGATAAAAATGGTAAATTAAATTGAGGATCGGGATGGTATACTATATCAGCCTGCGGGCGATATGTCATATGGTCTCTGATATGTCATCTTAAATTATGAGCAGTATACCTTATCATCTTAGAAAGAGTATTAACAGTATACTATATCATCCTACGGGCTCTAATATGTCAGCTTAGATTGCGAGCATTATACTTTATCAGCTTAGAGAGAGCATTATTAGTATACTATATCAACCCAATGGTTCGATATGTCAGCTTAGATTGGGAGCAGTACACTATTTATCAGTTTAGTGCGAGCTATACTATCTATTTATCAGCTTAGAGCAAGCAATCCTATTATGGGTGAACTTATAAATAGTATTGAATGGGCCGACCAAGAGATGATCGTGATGACATGTAATCGACTAGGTCGATTGATCGATGATTCGATATTAGTGTTGGTTTTGACGTGATGATGTGATTCAGTGAATGTATGAATTGAACTAACTTGCAAGAAGGAACTAAGGCCAAGGTAAGCCTTTTGACTCGTGATTGTGCTTAGGCAGCCCTTATGACGTAATTTTCTTCCTAATCGGGTCTTAGGGGGTTGAATTTGCTGAGACATTATCTCACTGGTTATTGTATAACCATTTTCAGGTGGAGAGCCAGAAGCCTCGAAGTTTGGGAAGGTGGAAGCACCTATGTGCGAAGGCATACCTGTAGAAAACTGACTTAGTTCTCCCTGGTTCTAAGTCTAGGTCCATTCAATGATATCAGAACCATGGTTTCGTTTGTAATGATATTTGTTCCATACACTTAGTAGGTGAATCCAGTGCTGAGAAGATTTCTTCACATCATGACATATCAACCAGAGATACTTGAAGCACATGTTTCTCTTGTTGCAACTCCATCTTCTTCGACTCCATCCAATTTTCGTGTTTCCAATGCTTCTAAGATAGATTATCTTTATGAAGTCTCTCTTAGTTATGAAACTAAGATTTCTGCAACCCAGCTTCCCCCGATGAACCCTTATTCTGCTTTTGCTAAACCCACTTCATCATTTTCGCCCATCCGCTCTATTCGCCAGCTCATTCGTCAAACTCCAAAAGAAGTGAAAGAGTACGTTCAGTCCTCCAAATTCGACCAACATCCTACTCCTGCTACTAAAAAGGAGTACTTTGTTACTCTTCAGATCCCTCCAAAATTTCCCAGACAATGGATTCAGCAGGGATATTCTCATGTCCATTATGGAGCCGTTCGTCTTGCTCTCACTTTCCATGGTCGTAAATGTTTGCCAGTTGTGGCAAGAATTGCATTATTGGATACCAGATTCCTAGAATACCAGCATGCTTGCATTAATACTGTACAAACCACTTTGAATGCTGGAATAGTATTTATCCCTCTGTATCCAAAGTTCAATATTGCTATTTCAAATCCTCAGCTACTCTTTTTTCTAAAAGTCCAAGTCCAGCTCACTGGAGCTCCTCAAACTATTGATTACGTAGTAGCAACACCGCACTACCGGATGGTCTAAAGCACGTAACCATGCTCTTGACCTGAATTTCCACAATGGAAATGAAAATGCTTCGTTCATCTCCATGCAGAATGACCAAGCATCCTGCATTCATGTCCCAAGACAGATCCCGAAAGAAAAATTGGCTACACTCCTTCTAGAAACCTGGGTTACCAACTATGAAAAGTTGCACTAGAGCCATAAGCCTTACTAGTCATCGGATTCTAAATTTATTAGGAAGAAAGATGGAATTGTTTCAATCAAATTTGGCAAGGAAAAGGAAGAAAGTCCCTCTATCTTCCAAATCCTCTTTGTGATTGAACAATGTGTTCCCGAATCAATTTCTGAGTTAGATCCAAAAAAGCTTGTTAGACGTTTCAATAGTAATGGACATCCTGTCCATCACTACAAAGACCAGTATGGTCACTGTTTTTGGGATCCTTTTTGTCAATGCTCTTATTGTATAAATTCTTTGGCTGAGGTAGATCCATTTGCAAAACCTCTACCTCGAAGGAAGCACAAGAGGCCAAAAGATCCTATGTACCAAAAGTACTTGACCGGAGATTCCTCCGTTAATACTCTTAGTGAGTGTGATAAATATCAGTTTATGGTTTCTTATGTACCAACTCCACCACCAGAGTTCAATGTTCCTCCTTCTATATCACTAGATCCACCATCATCACCGCCTCCATCTCCTCGTCAGAAAAAGCCAGCCATTTCTCCATTTTATAAGCCAATTGTAAAATGGGCAAAAAAACATTCTTACCCACTTGAAGTTTTAACAGAAACACCACTCAGCTCTTCCATTGCCATGTTTCAAGAAACAGATTTTCCTCCTCTTGTTAAGGAAAGTTCCAAACTCTTATTTCCCGCTCCAAAAGAGTTTATTGATCCACAAGGCAGATATATGCATGTTCCTAAAATACCTGCCCCTACTGATGTGGATGAGCATGGAAGACAGAAAAGAACTTCTATTGCTGAAGCCGTTCTAAATTGGCAATCAGAGACTCTCCTTGCACATAACAATGCTTTCAAAGCAATTGACTCCGAGATTGGAAATGTGCAACAAGACTTGCGAAAGTATGATGAAACCACCAAGAAAATGCTTTTAGATTTTCAAAAGAGGCTTCATGCCTTGGAATTTGGGCAACATTTAGGGTATCATTATCTTGAAAGTCTTAAGGCTGAGATAGATAAGCTCAAAAGACAAATCCATATCCTTGAAGAAGGAAGACTTAATCCATTTTTGACTACTCTGCGACCAGAGCCTCTTCCTCCTCCACCACCTCAAACATCTATCTTTGCTACTATCACAGATCTTCCTGTCATACAGGACAAGATAGATGTAGCTGAGATGTGAAATCGCCTCGAGAAGGCGAATCGGATAAGGAAAGAGCATAAGGGAAAAGAAAAATCCCTAAAGAATCCTTTCTTACCATAAGAGAACCAGATCAAATGATGCTGTCAAATCCATTAGAATCTTTTCTCAGAAATTTGGGTAATTAGGAAGCACAACCAAATCCTGTTACTTCACAACCTATACCACAGATTGATCATGTCATTCTAACAGACCAAGTTTTATTTCCAACAGCATCAACATTTCCAAATATCTTTGATACTGACTCAGACTCAGTATCCCTTTCGTCTTCATCATCTTTTTCAATTCCTCCTATTGATTCCTTTCCCATTATGCCAGCAACCTCATCAATATTTATGGCCGATCCACTAGACTTTGATATGAAATCAAACCCTTATGAACCAGAGGTTGTTCAGCTGAACAATTTCTCCCATAATCCATCTACTTCATCAAAACAGTTTTTCACTATTGATGACATTCCTTATCACAAATGACTAGAAA
>CM024529.1:17761227-17811599 GCA_014182385.1 Eucalyptus viminalis | reverse complement strand
TAGTGAGGGCTATTTTCAACCATTTAGAGTTTACTGTGTGTCTAAATCTGTTTTAGAGGTGGAAATAGCATGAGCCTATCTTAATTCTTTCTGTTCTAATTTTTTCTTTTTCCTATTGATTAGCAAAAATTTCTTTCCTTCTTCAAAATCAGTCCATCCAAACATCTTGTATGAGGTAGAAGCTAACAGGGACAATAACACGACCATACATAATCACTTCGTGAGAAACTCACTGATCAATTGATTCTAATGTATAAAGGATATAAAGTATACCCGTCTAAGGTAGTCTATCTCTTCATAGCAAAAAAAAAAACTCACAAAAATATAATTGAATTCTAACATTTTAGTTCACGTGGTTAAGTCCTAAACTTTTATAAATAATCATAGTCATTCAGATCATCACTTTTGTGAATTCGCTTTTGTTAGAACTCACATGGGCAGTTCTTTGACTGTCACGCAAATTATTTTGGTGAAAGAACTAAATCACACTTTTTAAAAAGATTTAAGACTTAGTAACGTTCGTTGAAATGATTGCATTTGATAAATAAGGTTTAGTGAAGTTTTTCACCTTGTACATATGTAGTTGCGTCACTAGTATCATCCATGCTTAATATGGCACTAGCCCACTTTGTGCACAATTGTAAACTAGCGACAGCGCAGTGATTTTAATTGAAGGGATACATACTTCACTTCATTTTCTTTGCATTTTTTCTAGATCATCAAGCTATTGATTGGGCATACGAATATAAATGCGAAGAACTTCTAGGATGAGACAGCCCTGAAATCCTCCAAGCGAATCCTTATGGCAATCAAGATGTTGTGAAGAGGTTACGCCGTCAAAAATGTCTAGCAAGACTTTTTACTCCTACCCTCTCTCTATCACAGTTTTTTACCACGGAACTAACCTTCTTCGAGAAGCACGCAAGTTTTTTTGGCATCCAAGATAAATCCACTCACGAAATAATTCTTTTAGTGTCGACCTTAATCGCAACTGCAACTTACCAAGCCGCTCTCAGTCCTCCGGGAGGATACTGGGTGGATTCCTCTTCAAGTCTCTCGGCCAATTCCACCGCCGTCACTGCCCATCCCAGCGGCATTGCTAAGGGGAAACTACATCAAGCCGGAAACATGATCCTGAACGGCTGGAAGCTATATTTGTTCACGGTCCTCAACAGCACGGCCTTCTTCACCTCCATCGGCACAATCTGGGCTACCGGCATTTCATTAATGTCCAAACACTTCATGGTTTACTTCTCTGTAACCATTCTCAGCTTTGCCTATATAATTTCCCTTATGGTCGAATTCCCAAAGCAGAATGAGGTTGCAGCAATTCTCTTATTGGCATTCTTTGGGTGCTCGCTGATCTCCGTGTTGTTGCTCCCCCTGGTGCGTGCATGGAATGCACATCGGAGCTCTAAAACGCATCGATGCCACAAGGAGGCGTGGTGACTTCCTAGGATCGAAAAATCCGAAATAAGTTGGGTGTATTATCTACTTAACTATTCTTGTCGCCTGTGTATATTATTTATGTTTCAGTCTTAAGGTTTGCAAGAAATAAACCCCCTGATTGGTTGCATGTAACGGACTTATCTATTTATCCATATTCCCTAAAATCTTTAATCTTGCTTGAACTCGGGACTTGTAATAGCTTTTTCCTAATTCAACTTCATAAAATGATGCAGTGGAAACAAAGAGCACTGAGTCATAACTTGCAAACACAAACGCCTCAATCGTACATGGACAAAACTAGCACAGCAACAAATAAATAGAGTTACAATCCTTTTCTAGAAATTACTACCCAATAATGTAATAGAAAAGGAAATACTGAGAATATAACAAAAGCCTGGGCTAAACCTTTGGGAAAAAAAAACTAGAACTATGATATCTACCAAATGAATATCCTAAACTAACTTAATTAAATAAGGAAAATCAAATTCAAAATCCTAAATTTATCAAATAAAAGATGTAAATCCAAACTTGATGAGCCCCATATCAGTCTCCTTTTATTGGACAATAGCTAAACCTCAAGTTTTTTGAAAAGTCAAGTTATCAGGTAACGCGTCTCTGCGACAGTTCTCTTTGACTTTGGAACCACATCTGCAAATTCAATCAAAATTTCTTGTTTTAATAAAAGATCTCAACCAAACTTCAAGATCGATCCATCAATTTATTCTTCTTCTTTGAATTTTTCTGGTAAAATGAGATCAATTTTGATCTACTGTCTTTCCTTCTATTTTCTATAGCTTCTGTCATTCTCCGCCAGAATCTCATCTTTATCTAAAGTTCATTTCAACATGAGAAGCTCTTTTCTCCAAAATCATCTCTCCATTGTCATGGACAACATGCTCACCTCTGAGATTACACTCAAGCTTGAAATCCTCCTGTTCTTGAAAAAGAAATTCGGAAATTTCGATATGAATGCTTAAAGTTTTGAAAAAGCTCAACCAAACGTCGATTTGAGCAATGAAATTCTCGTACTCCACACGGTTTAAGTGGCTACAATGGTTGCGTGCCGGATGGGTGTGGTCGTGATTTATCAAGACAGCCTCAGCACCGACTCCACACAACTTCAAGTGCTAAAGGAAAAATGACACCCAACGATATTAAAAGGTAAAAGAAAAAGAGGAATTGTCATACCACAAATTATTGGCTTAATATTGATTGCAATTCTTCTCAATGTTATGTTATATAGATAACTTGGATCACACTAAAATTTTCTGACCGAGAAAGACCGACTATTCCTGCCGGATAAATCATAAACAATGACTCCCCTAATTAAATTTTGGTTGACTGTGGCACTATATATGATGTTTGCAAGTTCACTACTCTCACTTCCATCAATATATCATCAACTAGCAAAGCCCCTTTTCTTCTACATTTCCCTCGTCAAGACAATGGACCCTCAGCTTCAACGAGCAATCGACCATGACGATGTTGATGAGCTATATCGGTTGATTGAGCAGGATCAAGATCTCTTAGATCACGGATCCACGGGCCCCTTCCCAAATACTCCACTACACAAGGCGGCGGTCATGGGGAAAACTAAAGTGGCCATGGAGATAGCCATGTTAAAGCCATCATTTGCTCGAAAGCTGAATAGAGGGGGTCACAGCCCCATGCACTTGGCTTTGCAAAATAAGCATTATGACACTGCAAGGGCATTGATGACCCTCAATCCCAAGTTGATTCGAGTCCGAGGACGAGGCTGGATCACCCTTTGCATTTCGTAGCTAGGGAAATGGGAGAAAATGAGCAGGAGAACGTGGAGCTCTTGGACCTGCTAGCCGAATTCCTATCTGCTTGCAAATCGTCCGTTGAAGACTTGACGAGCCAATGCGAGACTGCAATTCACATTGCTGTCAAGAACTGCAACACTAAAGCATTCAAGGTTTTATTTGGATGGCTTAAGCGAACCTATATGACTGAAATCTTAGACTGGAAAGATCAAGATGGTAATAATGTTTTACATATTGCTGCATCCCAAAATCAGCCCGAGGTATAGTTCACCGATTTCGTGGTTATTGGTGCTTTTATTGTTCGATCCTTGAAATTGACTTAGCATAATAAAAATGTTATGATAATGAAATATGAAAGTACATGGTTTTAACATTCAGAGAAGGGAGAATTTCTTTTTATTTGTTTAGAGAGGGGGAGATTTGAACGAATCTCCTTATTTGGTTTCTTATATTGAAGTGAAGAAGAGGAATTAGGAGGATTGACATCACTCCTTTCCTCCCAATCTTCTACTTCCAATTTTTCTTTTTGACATGTTTCCCATGCACAAGGTCACGTGGGGGGGAGATTCTTATTGAATTTGGTTTTATAGGTTGATCCATTCTTCTATCTTCGTTTATTTCCTCAGTGATCAGGTCTCCAAATCACTTCAGATGGTTTGTCCAATTTAGGTCAACAAGCAGTGTTTATTTATTAAAAAAAAGAAGAAGTCAAAACACTCACATTAAGATAGTGATAATATGAGTATGTGGATTAGTTTCAGTTGTTTTGTTTAATTCAATAGATACATATGGAGATGCTTGAAAATTCAATTTGAGCGTTGGAAATAAAAAGATGAGCACTGAATGATATTAAACTTGTATTATAATCACAATTAGTATTTGAATTAAAAGAAACAACTGAGCGAAAACATTCACTTAATCTAATAATTAGTAGAATGGATAAAAATTAGAATATTCCCGACTATATTGTTAAAACCTATCTCACAGTTCCATGTTTGGTGACAAATTAATTATATCCAGTGATGTATTTTTAATTATTATCAAGCAATTTTTTACTTCTCTTTTCAACACTTAAGATTATCAACACTAGCACTTATTGTTCAATCTTATCAAAACAAGTCTATAGCTTTATTTCAAAATTTACTACTGGACAACTATTAAGCTTTAAATTTGAGTTTATTTTTATTGGCATAAAAATTTATTGGTTGGAGAATTTAGAGAAGAAAAAAAAGAAGGGAAAACAAAGGAGAGATATAGAGATCACCTATTTTCCTACCTAGCACAACAATAACTTAGTGGCTTGTGCTATTTTTAATTTTTAAGTGGCTATTACATTTCTTAACTTATTGAATTTGATGAAAATAATCTCAAGAAAATTAAATAATCAAAATCACAAATGGAAAGGATGAAAGTTGCTTTTTATGAAAATGTAAAAACTAATAATAATAACATATTGTCATGAAAATATAAAACTCTCCACACACACATATGTATCAAAATAATGACGATTAATTTCACCACTTTAGGTTATTTTCCGTTCATTTTCATGCAAACTTCTTCTTTATTTTCTATCTCTCTTTTCTAGTTACTAAAGTGCTCTAGTTAATTCCTATAAATGATCACCCAAAAAAAGAAAATTTCTTATAAATCATTTTTTCTAATGAATTTGCTCCTCGTTCTTTATCTTTGTTGATTAAAATATATCAAATATAGATTATAATCATAAAGAGTTCGTAACTTTGACCATAGAATTCCCTAAAAACTTGAACTAAATAATTGCATATGACAAGGAGTTTTTTGTGAATAAACTTTAAAGAGACATTGTAATATTCTTTTGATCAGAATTTCGATTATTTAATTTATAAAAAATTATCGAACCTTAGATGATTATCGTGGACAATCAATGAGCATGTGAACTTCTCCGATTTGGACATAAAAGAAGAAAAAACAACAGTCTAGAGAAGGTTAATAAAAGTTATTACATTGATTGAGCTACATTAAAGATATACTTTTCCTCTCTGTCATCGATCTTACCACCAATGAGGTTCCAGTCAGGACTCATTTAAAGTTTACAATGTGTTTAAAGCTGTTTTACAGGTGGAAATAGCATGGGCCTGGCTATCTTAGCTAATTTTTCTCTTCTTCTATTTTTCCTATTGATAAGCAAAATTCCTTTCCTTCTTTCAAAATCAGTCTATTCAAACATTTTGTGCGGTAGAAACTAACAAGGACAATCCAACACAATCATATATAATTACTTTGTTGATAAGGAAATCACTCTATGATCAGTTGAATCTGATGTAGAAAGGATATAAGTATGCATGTCTAGGGTAGTCTATCTCTTCATAGCCAAAAAACTCATTTACAAAATATAATTGAATTATGAACCTCTTAGTTGACGTGGTTAAGTCCTAAACTTTTATAAATAATCATAGTCATTTGGATCACCACTTCTGTGGATTCGCCTATGTCACAACTAACATGGGCAATTCCTAAGTATCACCCAAATTATTTTAGTGAAAAGACTAATCGCACTTGTTGAAAAGATTCCGAACTTTGTGACATTGGTTAAAATGATTGCATTTGATAAATAGGTTTAATTTCCTTTCTACATCTGTCGTTGCATCACTAGCATCATTCATACTTAATATGGCTTGAGCTCACTTTGTGCACAATAGTAAAGCTATTAACAGAGCAATGATTGCAAGGGGTACATACTTCATTTCGTTTTCTTTGCATTTCTTCTAGATCATCAAGCTGTTGATTGGGTATACAAAGATAAATGCAAAGAACTTCCAGGATGAGACAGCCCTAGAAATCTTCCAAGCGAATCCTAATGGCAATCAAGATGTTGTGAAGAGGTTGTGCTATCAAAGATGCCTGGCAAGACTTTTTACTCCTACCCTCTCTCTGTCACAGTTTTTTAGCACGGAACTAACCTTCTTCGAGACGCATGCATCTTTCTTTGGCATCCAAGATAAATCCACTCACAAAATAATCCTTCTAGTGTCGACCTTAATCGCAACTGCCACTTACCAAGCCGCCTTCACTCCTCCGGGAGGATACTGGGTGGATTCCTCTTCAAGTCCCTCAGCCAATTCCACCGCCATTACTGCCCATCCTAGTGGCGCTGCTAATGGGAAACCACATCACGCCGGAAACACGATCCTGGATGGCTGGAAGCTATATTTGTTCACGGTCCTCAACAGCGTGGCCTTTTTCACCTCCATCGGCACAATCTGGGCTACCGGCATTTCATTAATGTCCAAACCCTTCATGGTTTACTTCTCTGTATCCATTCTCAGCTGTGCCTACATTATTTCCCTTATGGTCGAATTCCCAGAACAGAATGAGGTCGCGGCAATTCTCTTATGGGCATTCTTTGGGTGCTCGCTGATCTCCGTGCTGTTGCTCCCCTGGTGCGTGCATGGAATGCACATCCGAGCTCAGAAACGCATCGATGCCACAAAAATGCGTGGTGACTTCCTAGAATCGAAGGATGGGAAATAGTTTGCAAGGATTATGTACTTTTTAAGTATTCTTCTCGTGTGTACAATGTAATCTATGTTTCTAGTCTTTAGGCTTGCAAGAAATAGACTCTTTTGATTAGTTGCGTGTAATGGACTCATCTATTTATCCATAATCCCTGAGAACCTTTAATATTGCTTAAAGTGTGGACTTCTAACAGCTTTTTTTCTTAATTCAACTTCATAAATTGATGCAGTGGAAACAAAAGGCTGTGAATCGCAACTCGCAAACATGAATACCTAAAACGTACACGTACAAAACAAACATAGGAAATCTCTTGATTTTCTTTATTTATGGAAGGAGGCTAACTATGGGATCCGATAAAGCACAACAAATAAATACGGATGCAAGCCTTTTCTAGAAATTACAACTCAATAAAATAACAGAAAAAGAAATACTTAGAATATCAAGTTCTAAAATTCTAAATATATCGAGTGAGAGATGTAAGGTCAATATTTTGGACTTTTGTTGAAAACATGTTGCTTTTCTAGTTTCTTAACAAAAAGTGTTGGGAATGCTAACATGAGTTTATTCTACACACTACAATAATCTAGTAAGTTATAATGTAAAGGTTCCTAGCCTCTAGCTAATAGCATCCTTGTGCTAGTAGAACTAACATCTCCAAAAATATCTTCATTCTTGAGCTTTTAAATAAGGTCAAGGACATTTGTATAGATAAAAACTAGTTATATTGCCCGTGCTATGCACGAATTTTATAAATGAAATTATGTTGTATTTTATTTAATTTCCGTATATATTGATGTCCTTTCTAAAGAGAATAAGAATTACTAAAATGTTTATAGTATTATTACCACACATTTATGACATGGAAACCTATCAACCAAATATCTATAACAATAGAAGAATAATTGCCATTGATAAAAGTCTTGATGATTTTACCCCCATATAATGACCTAATGGAACATATTGAGTCTATAGATCTTAGGGAAAAAAAGTGCCCAATGTAATTAAATAAGTGGGAAAAAGACACAAATGGTACTAGAACTTTGGTTTTTTTTTTTTTTTTTGAATGAAAACTTTGGTTCAAATGTAATATAATCTCTAAGTTTACTTTGTTCAATGTGGTCCTTGAACCACTGATAAATGTTCAATGCAATATTTCCATTTGCTCAAAATATAAATCAAACATTATCTAGAAATGTGAATTATTATATGTTGAGTTGGATTTTTAAAAATGATAAATCAACATATCCATTTTTTTTATCCACTACTTTAGAAAGGGAAAAAATATTAGGGCATTAACATTTCCGTCATTATTTTATAATGTCGATTATTATATTTTAAATATATATATATGAATATCTTACGTAAAATAAACTACATGTTACTTTTATTTTTTGTCTACCATTCAAACTTAATGAATTGGAAGCCATATCAACAGATTCCATTTAACTTGATTTAACAAAATGGCGACACTAAATATTTTCATGTAATATAGGGACTAGATTTAACATTTATTAATACTTCTGGGACCACATTGAACTAATTTAATGTTCATGACAACATTGTACATTTGACCAAAATTCAAGAATTATTTGTGTCATTTTCTCTTAGTAAGCAGCCCCGTACCAATAGGAGCAAACCAAAAGATATGCACAACTTACAAGAACACTTGTTTTTTTTTTTTTTTGCCAATAGTAAATGAATTTCACCCATCAGGCCGTCTTCTTTTCATGCTTTCAATATAACGCTCTGACTAATGAGAACTTTTACAGTTTAAAAAAAAAAAAAATGCGTTTCTTTTCTTTATTTTTTGTAAATTCTCCTTAAATTATTGTTTCAAGTAAAAATGTGGCATCTTTTCATTTTCCGTCGCTTCGAATATTTCCGCCTGAATCTCACCTGTATTTAAATTCAGATCAACATGAAAGCGGCTTCTTCTCCGAAATCATCTCTCCATTTTGAAGTTACCTATATATTGATCTATATATATTGATCTATTCTTGTAAAGAGAAGTATACCATTAAAAGGAAAGTACCGAATGTAATTAAATAAGCTGCCTCTTACCAAATAGGAGCAAATCAATTGAAATGCACAACATGCGAAACCGCTTGTTGTTTTGCCAACATCAAATTAATTCAACAATTAGGCCGTGTTCTTTTGATGCTTTCGGTATAATGTCCTGACTAATATAATGAGAATTTTTATAATTAACAAAAAATACATGTTTTATTAATGGGAAGCCTATCTGACAGCACCCTGGAGTTCATACATGGAGATTAAAAGATTTAAATCTTATTCTTTTATTTTTATGGTCTGGGAAGATTAAAATCTTGAAATCACAAGCAGTTGGACCTGACCTTCCTTTTTGATCTTTAACTTACTGATTTTCCTGGCCGTATTGTACGCCTAATGTAATCGTAAAATTAATTGTGATATCGAATTTAGTTTCTCTGACTATTAATATCTCTACTTCCTATTGAAAACACTCGTGCTAACTGTTATTGAATAACTCCATTTCCACAAATTAGCCTTCATCCGACAAAATCAGAAATCTCAAACAAACAACGTGAATCTAGTAAAGATCTGCAGTAAGATGCCGCAGTTGCTGAACGACTGGCATGGCTTCTCCACTCTTGGTTTTCCTCGATGTTGATCCGACTGCAGGTTTTTTCTTTATGACTTTTGCTGTATTCGCTGCTGTCGGACTGGGGAGAGTAGTTCGGTGGATCAGATCGTCTATATAGCTTCACCTAGCGGAACATGCAGGAATCCTCAGGACTTTCCCCAAGGAAAAAATCATTACAGTATCAATTTAAGTAAGTAATTTCTTGTACTTTACTCAGTTCGCTCCAATTCTGCCTCACTCCATTCACTTCAACTTGTTCTGGCATTGAACTAGATGCATCGCAAGGATTCGATTATTTCTAGAGTACGTCAGTTCATGTGGCATGAACTAGATGCATCGCACAAATTCAATTATCCAGAATGTCAATCGAGAACAATATCATATCTAGGCATAGAGTATAATCATCTTGACAGGCTTTAACATTGTCAAAACGAGAAAATCAAAGTATATTTTTGAATGCCAAGGGATGTCACAAAATTTTCTTATTAAACAAAAGGAACTTTTTTAATTGAAAATCTACAGATTTTCAGAAAGTTGCGTAAAAACAGATAATATATGCTTGTCGTTTGAATGACATAAAGCAAACACCGCGTACCACAATAATGGTTACATTGCAAAACATATTTAGTGAGACTGAAGGAGTTCCTCAGTAGGACGGATGAGGCTACTTGAACTTAAATGAAGGATGATTCAAGCTTAGCTTAGATTTAGGGGTTTGAGTAAATACAGCTCAAGCTTGATTAGACTTTGAGTAGCATGCGAGCCTAATTGGATAGTATTTTTTTTCTTTTTTGGGTCGAAAAAGTATCATTTCTTTAAAATAAATTTTCATCATAAGGAGATGGGCCTCCATACATAATAGGTCCCATAGAAGGCTTAGAAACCCTATTACATGGCACGGCCTCAATTTAATGGATTTTAATGATCCAATCCACTACTTGGTTGGCCTCTCCTACACGATGCTCTAGCGGGGTTTGTTTAAAATTGCCCTACAAAGCTTTGCAATTGAGATTAGAGGAAGTACATCCCACCGTGGCTTATCGCAATCTATGAGGAAGATAACCAAAGACAAGCTATCTGACTCCATACTTAAAGTGAGTTCAGTTTGTTTGCTGAGAAAGTTCAGAGCCTCCAAGGTTGCTGGGGTTTCTACTTGCAAAACCGTAGAAGCCCTTGCCAATTTCGTGAACCCATCTACAAGCCTCCCCGAATCGTCTCTGAACACATCTGCTAGATGTGTCTTTTAAAACTTGTTCTGTTTTCATAATTCGCGGTCAGATTTCATTATTTAACTCACAAAATAAGCTGGCATTCGCTTTGACTGTTGCCTAGTTCCGAAGTAAAGGAGCATGAACATGGTTCTTGATTTTGTGGAGGTCGTTCACCTCAGCTTTTCCGCTGTCTCTCTAATTACAGGACCAACGAGCATCGTTCTGAGTCTGATGTTGACGCCGCGAGCACTTCGTTCACTGTACCCGACGGCAATGTCAATGGAAGAGTTCACTAAGTGAGGTTCTTCTGCAGCTCATTTCCTTTTTTTGGCACACTGTGTCTTTCCAACTGAACATGAAAGCCATTTATTCACCGTCATTTTCCTGTCAGATCGCGTAAAAAAATAGATTCGAACTGCTCAGAATAATGTTTCCAGCTTGACGTGGTTTTCCAAGAGTAATGCTGCTGGAATTGACGGAAATGACAGTGGAATTGGGCGTGGGATTTGAAGGGGAATCCTGCCAGTATCCTTCCGGAGGAGTGAGAGCAGCTTGACAAGTTGCAACTACAATTAAGGTCAACACTACAAATATTACTTCGAGAGCGGATTGATCTTCCATGCCGATACAACCTACGTACTTCGCAAACAAAGTTAGTTCCATTCTAAAAAAACTGTGATAGAGAGAGTGTAGGATTAGAATGTCTTCCTCAACATGTCCGAATTATGGCGCTCAATATTGCACTTTGGCCCTAAAATTTTCACTTTTACCAATTGAGTTCTAAATTTTTTTACATTTTGCCAATATAGTACATCCGGCCAATATTAGCCGAAAACTATTAATGTAAACGCCGGCCATCTTACGTGACATGGTCAATGTCAACATAAACAATTTTTATAATTTTTTTCTTTTTCTTTATTTTTTTCTTTCTTTTTTTTTTTTTTTCCTTCCAAGCCCAACAAGGGCCACTAGCCAACACTCGTCATTCAGAGGTGAGGGCCAATTGAGCCTCACCGGCCCTCATTGAACTTGGTAAGAAAAGAAAGGAAAAGAAAGAAAAAAATTAAATTAAAAATTAAAATATCAATCTAAAAAATATTAAAAAAAATTATATATGCCGGTGTCAATTGTGCTACGTCATACTACCAGTGTCCATGTTAGTGATTTCAAGTTAAAATTGACTCATTTGGCTAAACGTGAAAAGTTTTAAAACTTAATTGGCCCAATTGAAAGGTTTATAATTAAATTGACCAAATGGTGATTTGGTCTTTTTGGACAATTTTCCCTAAACATCAAGTTCCCATGATTCTAACACCAGCTGACCCACAAAGTGGAGGTGAAAAGCATGAGTCACCTATCACAGGATCAAACTACAGGTAAAAGTAGTCAAGATTCCAACGTAGATCATGAAATGATTTTTAAAAGTAGATCCAAAGTCCAGAGGCTGAAGGGTTCTTGATGGTTTTAATTGGGGATGGGCTTAAGGCCCGTTCGCCCATGCTGGGCCCAAAAGGCCCGGCCCACGGGAATAGGGCCCGTGGAGGGGGAAGGTATAAAAGAGAGGAGAGAGAGAGAGAAGACAACGTTTTGCAATTCAACGTACGTCTTTTCTCTCCTCACGCCTCTCTCCCAAAAAAGCAAGACAAAGAAGCATACGGCGCGCTTTCCTTCCTTCAAGGCTTCATCGGATCGAACATGACCGTTTCTCTTCCTCTTGTCGGCGTTGGTGCTTAATCTGTGGCTAACAAGGTACGCTCGAATCCGTGGTGTGCTTTACGATCGGTGATACGTGTTTTCCCGGGCTTCGTCTTCCGCATTGATTTAGGGGTTTGATTTAGTGTCGAATCCGGTTCTTCGGGATCAGTCATTCCCAACATTGGTATCAGAGCCCTAGTTCATGTTTTTTCCCGATCAATTCTGATGTTTTTGATTGATTTTTCGCAAAATCCCTTCGGCCGTACGGAACCGGGCAAAAATCCCGACACCCGAGCGCTTTTCGGCCATTTTTCCGAGATTTCGTAAGTCAAAATAACATTTTGATAGCATAGGAAGAAGCGCGACGTCGAGACGAGTCCGGCGATGTGTCGACCGCCGCCGGAGCCGCGCACGCGCCCACACGCGCGCGGGAAGCGCGCGCGTGGGCGCGACGCGCCGGAGAGCTCGATCGCGCGGCGCGTGCGTCACACGCGCCCGGCGCGACCGGCGCGTGCACGCCGCCGGCCGGAGGGCACGCGCCGGCCGCACGGACCGAGCGTCGTGCCGACGTCATCATGACGTCACCCAACGGCCGCAACCGCCGGCTGACGTCATCGATGACGTCGGTTAGCCGGCGGCGACCCGACCCGCGAACCGACCCGACCCGACGGCCGACGATGGCACGCGTGGCAGTGCCGCCGACGCGTCGCGTGACGTCATCCGCGCACGCGCGCACGTGCGGCGGTCCGCCCGAACGGTCCGACTGGTCCGTCCGGTCAGTCTGGTCCGACCGGTCCGTCCGGTCCGACGACCGTTGACCGGCGACGACCGTTGACCGTTGACCGACCGTTGACCGACCGTTGACCGTTGACTTTGACCGTTGACCATTGACCCGGAAAAAAAAAAAAGAGGAAAAGAATGTGTTTCTTTTTCAATTAAGTCTATGTGGATTATATGTAATCCCTTATTTGTTCTGCATTTGTTGCGGAACAATGCCTCCTTGAGGTTGCGCACACCTATTCGCGCGATTCTGGATGAACAAAAGGATAAAAATGTCCCAAGTTGATAGGCGGGCGGCCCGATCATCGATGGGAGAGAGGTGACTTAATTGATCATGTCCTTGAAGTCAACGGGAAAATTCAACAGGTCATATGGAATGGTCGTCCTATGTCACGCCGAGATGGTGCGATTTTTCATAAGCACTCTTCCACCCGAATGGCAAGATGTGTTGAATCGCATATGGGATGTCAACGGCTGCTTCATATAAGAAAATTGTGATAGATTTTGTAAATGAATATTACTGTATTGTTATAAAGGAAAAGATCAAGAAATTGAACAAAAGAGGATCTTTCCCAGTTCGTGTGCTGACTTGGTGTTAGTTGTATTGGCTGATATATGTTAAGTGTGATTTGTGGACATATTATGTAATGATTACTACCTAATTGTGTTAATTGAAAGCATTATTGTTTTTATTGGATGTTCTATTATATATTGCTTTACATTATTCTTTGGTTCTTTGTGGGTAATTAGCAGTGGGTAGTTTTAGAAGTTTTTGTAGCTTCATAGAATTGACTTTGCATAAGACAATTATATTGATGATAGTTTTAAGTTAGGATTTTGGAGGATGATTGGAAACATAGTGACCTTTTGATTCTGAAACCTTACTTGAAATTATTTATTAATATGATGGGTCTATGTAAAAGTGGATGCATAAATGATAGGCATTAATAATTCGTGCATGTATGTCTGATGTGTTTAGATCGATATTTTCAGCAACTAAGAACGTTATTGCTGATATGAACGGCAACAATTGTGAAATATTGAATATGAAGATTCAATATGTGCTGGAAAAGCAAGAAGCATTAGAAGCTCTTGACCATATTATGGAAGATCTAGAGGATGCTTTGTGCGCCACCTTGAGCTAGTAGAGGATCGGCTATCGGCATTTGAGCCGAAAATAGACATAGGCTATGCTGGTTCTAGCTCGAAAGGGCTTTGAGCTCTAAGTGCAAACGTATTGATTCATTCAATATGTGGGAAAGCAAAGGATCAAGTCCTTATTGCAAGAGATCAGGAGTTAACCAACACAAGAGAGGAAAACGTCCTCAAGTGAAGAAAATGTCAAGGGTGAGGTGTTACAATTGTGACAAGAATGTCACTATGCTCGCAATTGTTGTGAGCCGAAAAAGGTAAACACCTCTTGTACATTTGAGAACTTTGATTATGTGTCAAGTTCTGCATTATTAGCTGAATCCAATCCTTTGTGGACTGTAGATTCATGAGCAACGAGATGATGTAGCGAAGGATAAAGGATCCTTCGTAGAATTCCGACGATACCAACCGGAACTAAGTGGATCTATGTGGGAAACAGCTCCCGAGCTGAAATTAAAGGGATTGGCACCTGCCAATTGAACATGCGTGGTGGACGCAACTTGTTCCTACATGATGTTCTATATGCTCCGGAGATTCGTCGAAATTTAAGTGTCTGTTTTGATGCATTGGTTAAGCTTGGTTTTTAGTATGAACTTCCATAATAGATGTGTAGATTTGTATTTGGATACAAACTACTATGAGTTTTTGGTCACTTTCTGGATGGTTTTATTATACTAAATGTTGATTGTGGTGATGTCAATATGTTATTCCCTTGTTTCACGTCTTCTACTTTATATGATAATGATGTGAATATGGTGGCATGCTAGACTTGGTCATATGGGCCAACAACATATGAAAAGACTAGCCAAAGAGGGCTTGTTGGGCAATATTGAAAAAGTCGATTTGCTTATATGTAAGCATTGCCTAGAAGGGAAAACAACAAGGAAACCATTTGGAAAAGGTAAAAGAGCTGAATTTCCTCTACATTTAATCTATTCTCGATGTCTCGTGGTTCAATGAATATGAGAGGAAGGCAAGGGGCTGTTTGTTTCATCACTTTTATAGATGATTCTACTTGATTTGGATATGTCTATTTGATTTCTCATAAATCTGAAGCATAAGTTGTTTCAAAAAGTTTATGAACCTGGTAGAGAATCAATTAGACAAGAAAATAAAAGTATTGAGATCCGATCGAGGTCAAGAATATTTATCGATGAGTTCAGAAAATTATGTGATGAAAAAGGAATAGAAAGACAGTTGTCTATTCCATATACTCCTCAACAAAATGGTGTTGCGGAGAGAAGAAACAGAACTCTACTGGAAAAGGTTAGGTCCATGATGGCGCATGCTAACTTACTCATCACTTTTTTTTTTTTTTTTTTTGGAGTGATGCGTTGCTAATCTGTTGCCTTCATACTTAACCGGGTGCCTTCCAAATTAGTTATTTCCACTCCATATAAGTTATGGATAGGTAGAAACCGGACTTAAGTTTACTTAAGCCATGGGGTTATGCTACCTATACTCATATGTCCTCTCACAAGTTTGGGAAATTGAGTCCTAGATAAAAGTAGAGTATTTTAATGAGATACTCCGAACACTCGAAAGGGTATGTGTTCATAGGTGAGCAGGAAAGTGGGAGAATAACTGAATTTTGAATCATGGGATGTCACATTCTTAGTGGATGAATTTCCTTAGAGGGGCGAAATAGGGAAGATTACTTCCTATTTGAAACCTTGGATCAAGATAATGATATTAGTGGAGTTTATCCAAGTGGGAGTAATATGAGATGTGATGAATTGAATTCAATTTATTCTCAATTGTAACCACCTAATGTGACGACATCATCATTACCTAATCCAAGTGGGAGCATAATTGGGAATGATGTGCTAAGTGTACAATCTCCCATACGGTGAACAAGTCGCCAAAGTATTCCCCGTCGATGTTTTGACATTGAAAGGGAAACTTTTATGGTTGCTCCGCAAGATGAGGATGAGCCGAGAAATATTAATGAGGCTCTTAATTGCCCTAGTAAGGAAAAATGGATTAATGCAATGGAAGAGGAAATGGAGTCAATGAAGTCAAACCAAGTCTAGGAACTGGTTGATCTTCCAAAAGGATGCAAAGCCATTGGGAACAAGTGGGTTCTCAAAAATAAAGCGAAAGGCTGATGGCTCGATAGAAAGGCATAAGGCTCACCTTGTGGCGAAGGGGTATAATCAACAGGAAGATATTGATTATGAAGATACATTTTCTCCTGTATTGAGATTTACCTCGATTCGCATAATTCGGCAATAGTGGCTAGTCTGGATCTTGAGTTACATCAAATGGATGTAAAGACTGCTTTCCTCAATGGAGAATTAGAGGAATAAATAAATATGGAACAACCTGTCGGTTTCATAGTGAAAGGCCAAGAAGAAAATGTATGTCGACTTTGGGGGTCGATATATGGCCTTAAGCATCGTCAAGACAATGATATATACGTTTTCATAATGCCATAATAGCATATGATCTTACAATGATAGATGAGGATCATTGTATATATATCAAAAGATCCAAGGATCAATTTGTGATCATATCATTATATGTTGATGATATACTAATTGCCGGAAGCAATATGGAGTTGGTTATCTTTTGTCAAGAGACAGGTTGTCTTCCAACTTTGAGATGAATGATATGGGATTGTAAACCCATAAACACTCCTATTGCAAAAGGTGAAGGATTGAGCCATAGACTATGTCCAAGGACTCCACAAGAGAAGGAAAAAACAAAATATGTTCCTTATGCTAGTGCTGTTGGGAGCTTGATGTATGCTATGATGTGTACAACACCCGACATATGCTTTGCAGTTGGAATGATGAATAGTTACCAATCCAATCCAGGTCAAGCACATTGGAAAGCCGTTAAAAGAATACTAAGGTATCTAAAGGGGACTGCTGATTATACGCTGAGTTATTATGGAAAGGATCTGCAACTTAAAGGCTATTCTGATGCTGATTGGAGAGGAGATTTAATGAAAGAAAATCTACCTCTGGATTTGTTTTCTTACCGAATAATTGCACCATATGTTGGAGCAGTAAGAAACAAAAGTGTATAGCCTTGTCCACGATGGAAATTGAGTTCGTGGCATTATCAGCAGCAGTATAAGAAGATGTTTGGCTTAAGAGATTATTGGATCATTTAGGTGTTATTGGAAGTGTTGCAGATTTGTTATTAGTTAACTATGATAATCAAGTAGCAAAAGTGTACACTAAAGATCCAAATATCATGGCAAGACCAAACATATAGATACCAAGTATAATTTTGTCAAGGATATGGTTGCACGAAAGGATGTGAACTTAGAGTACATGCTAGGCATAGAATGGTTGCAGATCCTATAACAAAGCCAATACCTAGAGATGTACTTTGTGGCCATGTGAAATCTCTAGGACTGCGTAGAGACTGATGTACTAAATATTGTAATTTCCCTAAGTGGTCACAATTTGATGAATTTGCGTTTTCATCATTAATGCCTATGAATCTTTGTATGATCTTTATGCATCTTAATGCTCAGTGCATTATTTTAAGTTGAGAAGTATGTCGGACAGATATAAGATTAGCCCACTCACACGGATAATCGCCTCTATTTACTGTGTGATAAATAGAGATGAGACTGTTTTTAAGCTTATTATCTAGGTGATAATCGAGAGCTCAAGCTTAAAACACGTATGTCACCTTAACTGAGTGTTAAGATGAGGACATAATACTTACTATGTTCGAAAGTAAAATAACCCACATATTTTACTTTATCTGTCTAAAATGCCGATGTGAGTTCTGATGAATTTTGTGAATGAGTAGATACGTGAACTCAAGTTAGACATTGGGTATGTCTGAACTATCATCTGTACGGTATCGAAAGGTGTAGACATACGCTCCATGGGAAAGGAGTTAATACCGTAATACGTATTTCATACTACGTATGCATAAGACGACCAATAAGAGTGGCAAAGAGTTTGATCTCAACTTTTATGACGTGTGAGACTCTTGAGGAAAAGAGTTCCTCAATTTTTGTCCCCTCATGACTCTTACTTATTCTCAAGATTTCTATTTAGTGTTTGCTATCTTAGGATGTTGCCAATGGTCATGTGTTTGATTCGATCTAATGGGACATTTCTAGAAAAGCAAGCTGAACTGAAATTGAGAGTTTGAAGGAAAGAGGAAGATCGATTTTGGAGAATCACATTATAATTTTGTATTCACTGGTCGACCAATTATAATTGTCTTTGTGATAATTATAATTGTGAATACAATATATATCATTGTTTAAAAGAGATTAAGAGAGATATAAATGTGATCGATCGATCTAGGGTACCGCATACTAAATCTACTCGGAGTGTGACGCCCATTATGAGCTGCTATATATTCCTAACAGATGTATAGTAATGAGCTCTCAAAGTATGCTGGTCGCACGGATTATTCACCGGTATGAATGTTGAAGAGAGGTAAAGAGAATACTGTTCGGCCCACCATGTGCGAGTGGGAGATGATGGTTTTAATTGGGGATGGGCTTAAGGCCCGTTCGCCCATGCTGGGCCCAAAGGCCCGGCCCACGGAATAGGGCCCGTGGAGGGGGAAGGTATAAAAGGGAGGAGAGAGAGAGAGAGAAGACAACGTTTTGCAATTCAACGTACGTCTTTTCTCTCTCACTCACGCTCTCTCCCAAAAGCAAGACAGTAAGCATACGGCGCGCTTTCCTTCCCTTCAAGGCTTTATCGGATCGAACATGACCGTTTCTCTTCCTCTTGTCGGCGTTGGTGCTTAATCTGTGGCTAACAAGGTACGCTCGAATCCGTGGTGTGCTTTACGATCGGTGATACGTGTTTTCCCGGGCTTCGTCTTCCGCATTGATTTAGGGGTTTGATTTAGTGTCGAATCCGGTTCTTCGGGGATCAGTCATTCCCAACAGTTCTAAAAAGTGATTCGATGCACTGACTTAAGAACAAGAACAAGTTCCTCAAATATCATATCACAACATTAAACTATAGGTGAAAGCATTCAAGAAAGAAAAAAAGAACGCTGTTAACATTTTCATATAGACCACATTGTGTCAACTACAGATAGATCATAGATCTGAATTTCACATTAAAAAAAAAAAAAACTTTGAATTCCAATTTGCTCACCCCTTCTTGTGACCCACCTCACATGTAAAAAATGTAAAGAGAAACAGAAAAGTAAAAGAAAAGAGAGAGCACCGAGAGGTAAGAAAAGCCTATTTTCGATCCTCAAAAGAGTTCTTCAGCTTTCCAAGATACCTTTCGGCCTATAAAATCGACACTAAATGAATAAAATCTTGACCTTACCCCACCACATTGGTGCTCCTCACGGGATTCAGGGATTCGACGCCATTCCATGAAGAAATCGAAAACGAGACCCAACGTAGAGGGTAACTCGAGTGGAGAAGAGAGTGGCGAATCATGAAGGAAGTCAAGATCGAGCCACTGAAGAGGGAGAGCGAGAAACCGAGACAGGGAGAGAGAGAGGCAGCAAGGCTTCTAATAAAAGAGTTAAAAAATAACTTGGGATTAACAGTGAACCCGTTGAATACCGGTTCAACCTAGAACTTTGTCTTGTAAGGCCGGTTGTTTTTTTTTTTTTTTTTTCTCTCGATAAAATTGATCGGTTGAGGGTATAGAATCAGGAACCGAATTGATCAACACCAGTTCCCAATTTTTTTTATCAGGAAATCGAACCGATTCCCTTGTGAACGAGTTTGAAACTGATAAGGCCAGCTCGAGCTAGATCTCGGATTGAATTGGCCTAATTGCTCACTCCTAATATCATCCGTCCGATTTACAATTATGGAAAATTCAATTGCCAATTACATTAAAGAGGAACAGTGATGAAGAACACACACCGGCTACGATATTGATTTAATCTTCTTGATGTGATAGAGATAAGTGTAGAAATGGGCTTAAGTGTGGGCATTTAGTAGATTGAAGAGTCAAATTCTTATTTTGGCCACTCGATGACTTAAAATATTTATTTAAGAAGAAGAAGAAGAAAATAAGCTCTCATCGAATTATCGAAGTTCGCTGTTAGTGAAATTCAAGGATCGAAACTCTTATGCATTTATGCCAACCGGTGGATGTGATTATGATTTATCAAGACAGCCTCGCCTGCTACTCCCCACAACTTCATGCAGTACCGAAGACATGACACCCAACCATACTATAAAAAAATTAAAAAAAAAAAGAATCAGACAGCAAATTACTGGGTGAGTATTACTATCAATTAGACTTCTTCGATTAATTTAGATTTTCTTGCTGTCTTGGCTCCCGCATAACGAAACTTAGCATGCAAGTTCTCTATAGAGAAAGATTCCCCGACCAATTAAATTATTTCTTTGGGATCTATCATTAACAATGACTCACCTAATCATATTTTGATCGACTAGGACACTATTTATGATTTTGCAAGTTTGCCACTTTTTCTTCGATCCATCATCAACAAGCAAACCCCCCTCTGCTCCTCATTTCCCTCCTCCAACAATGACCCTTCAAGAAGCAATAGCAGCTGATAATGTTGATGAATTATACAGCTTAATTAAGGGAAACGAAAATCTCTTAGATCACGGACACGAGGGCCCCTTCCCAAATACCCCACTACACAATGCCGCGAACAAGGGGAGAATTAAAGTGGCCATGGAGATAGCTATCTTGAAGCCATTGTTCGCTCGAAAACTTAATCAAGAAGGTTTCAGCCCCATGC
This sequence comes from Eucalyptus viminalis, assembly GCA_014182385.1. Classification (NCBI taxonomy): domain Eukaryota; kingdom Viridiplantae; phylum Streptophyta; class Magnoliopsida; order Myrtales; family Myrtaceae; genus Eucalyptus; species Eucalyptus viminalis. The sequence goes on along the minus strand of CM024529.1, from coordinate 17,790,723 downwards.
ACTTGGCTTTGCACCAGAAGCATTATCACATAGCGAGAGCACTAATGAGCCTTAACCTCGAGTTAATCCGAGTGCGTGGACAAGGCGGGACCACCCCTTTGCATTTTGTAGCCGGCGAAAGAGGAAAGAGTGAGAAGGAGAACATGGATCTCTTGGCACTCCTGGTTGAATTCCTATATGCTTGCAAATCGTCCATCGAAGACTTGACAAGCCAATGCAAGACTGCAGTTCACATTGCCGTTAGAACAGGCAACATTGGAGCATTTAAGGTTTTGCTTGGATGGCTCAAGCGGGCTCGCCTTACACAAATTTTGAATTGGAAAGACCAAGATGGCAACACTGTCTTACATATTGCTGCATTTGAACGGAAATCTAAGGTATAGTTCATCGGTTTTATGGTTATTCATGCTTTTATTGTTCAATCTTTCTCAATTCGACACAATCTTATCCAAAAACAAATGTAATGTTTTAAAAAATGCGGTTTTTTAGAAACCATTCAGAATGAGTAGATTTGAACGGCACCACCTTGTTTGGTTTCTTTCGTAGGAGAGAAGAAAAGGAATTAGGAGGGCTAGATGTCGCTCCTTAGTCCTTCCCTCCCAATCTTATTACTTCCAATTCTCTCCCTGACAAATTTCCCGTGCACTTTGTCACGGGGGGTAGGCTCCACCCTAGTATTGATCGCAGTTTTTACATAGGTGGATCCATTATTTTATCTTCATTAGGTTCCTTAGTGATTATTCTAATCATTTAATTTCTCTCCAAATCACTCGCCATCCAAACATGTAATAGTCTTTGTGCCATTCAGATGGGTTACAAAAATTAGGTCAACAATTAGTGCTTTTTATAATTAAAAAAGAAGAAGTCAAATACTCATACGAAGATAGTGATTATATGAGCATGCAGATTGTTTTTTGATTGTTTTATTTTAATTTAATATATACAGATTCGCATTTTTGAAAATCCAATTAAGTATTGAAATTAAAAATTTAGTGGTGGATGAGATTAAACTTGTATGATAAATTTATTAAGTATTTGACTCAAACGACCCAATCTAACCAAAACATTCAATTAATCTAGTAATCAATATAATTGATAGTAATTAAAATCTTCCCCATCAATTGGTATAAACCTATCAACAATAGTAATCACAGTTATATTTGCTAAGAAATTAATCATATTCAATATTGAGTTTGCAAAAGATTTTTTTGTTTCTATTTTGAGCACTTAGAATTATCAACACTAACGTGATTTTTTCAGTTTTTTCAAAATAAACCCATATTTTCATTTTAAAACTACTAGTGCGAAAATTATTTTAAGGTGGTGATGCTTCTAATTTGAGTTCATTTTAATTGGCCTAACAATGTTTAGACTACAGGAGATAGTTGTAGCGGAGAGAAGGTATGATAAAATTTGTCTCCCATTGAACCCCAATAAAATTCGATTTTTTGTGAGCTCTAAATCTAAGTTGGACGGTTTTGGAAGAATGATTTCCTTTCAACTCTTTCCATCGTAGACACTTCCACCTAAATAACTTAATTCATTTTTTCTATTCTTTTAATTTTTCAATTGATTAGTAAAATTTCTTTGAAATCAGTCCACCCAACCATATGATACAAGATAGAAGCTAGTGAAATGGAAGCTAACATTCAACCAAAAAAAAAAAAAAAAACAAACAAACAATGGAAGCTAACAAGGACAATCAACACAACCAAAAAATCATCACTTTGTGGATAGAACAATTACTCGCTGATCAGTTGAATCTTATGCATAAAGGATATAAATGTGCTTGTCTAAGATAGTCTTTCTCTTCATAACAAAACGAAAAAAAAAAACAAACCTAAAAATATTTAATTTAATTATAGACCTATCAATTTGCCGTGGTTTAGTCCTAAACATTTATGAGAAATCATAGTTACTGCATTCATTACTTCTGTGGATTCACCCTATTAGATAAATAATTTCAGGTGAAAAAGGACTAAATCGTAATTTTTGAAAAGATTTTGGACTTCATTACATTTTTCAATGATTGCATTTGATAAATAAAATTTATTAAACTTTTCCCCTTCTACATCAATTGTGACATCATTATCATCATTCAAATTTATATGGCGCGAGCTCATTTTGTGCACAATAGTAAAGCTTGTGACAAAGTAGTGAATGGAATTGAAGGGATGCATGTTTCATTTTGTAGCCTTTGCATTTCTTCCAGATCATCGACCTATTGCTTGGTTACATGGATGTAAATGAAAATATCTTCCAGGGTCATACGGCTTTGGAAATCTTCGAACTGAATCCTAGTGGCATTCCGGATATTGCGAAGAGGTTTCGTAGTGCAGGACGTCCAAAAAGACTTATTACTCCTAACCTCTCTCTTACAGAGTTTTTTAGCAGGGAACTAAGTGTCTCCGAGAAGTGTGCAAATTTATACAGAGTCCCAGATGAATCCGCCCGCAATGCAATCCTTGTGGTGTCAACCTTGACTGCGGCTGCCACTTACCAGGCTGCTCTCTCTCTCCGGGAGGATATTGGCATGATTCCTCTTCAAATCCCCACCCAATTCCACTGCCATCGCAGCCAATTCCAGCAGCATTGCTCTTGAAAAACCACATCAAGCCGGAGAAATTATCCTGAGCGGTTTGAAACTATATGTATACGAGATCTGCAATAGCTTGGCTTTTTCATCTCCATTCTTACAATCTGGGTCACCACTTTTACGGTAGAGGCCAATCCTTTGTTTTTTGCCGCTCTAACCTTTCTCTGCAGTGCTTTCAGTATGTCTTCTTTCATCCAAATTCGCAAAAACAATGAGGCGACAGTATATTCCCTACTTGCGCTTTGTGTGTTCTTTATGATCGCCGGGTTTTGTCATTCCATGGGCATGAGGATGAAGCACATAGTAGCTCGACCACGAATCGATGCCCTAGGGAGGCGCGTCGCAACTTTCTAGGATTGAAGGATTGAAAGTACTTCGCAAGTATTATTTACTTTGACAATTCTTGTCACGTGTGCATCCAATCTATGTTTCTTATCTTAAGGTTTGCAAGAAAGGGACTCTTTATATTGGTTGCGTGTAGTAGACTGGTCTATTAATTCCTCGGTCACTGAAGACCTTTAATTTTGCTTGAATTTGGGACTTCGAATAGCCTCTTTCCTAACGTAATTTTATAAAATGACACGGTGGAATGAAAAGCACCGAGTCGCAACTCGCAAAGATGAGCGCGCGAAATGTACACACACCAAACGTACAGAGGGAAATCTCTTAGTTTTCTATATTTCTGAAAAAAAAAAGGCTCTCATTACATACATTGCATATAGGTTACTCTTTGTTGTTTTTTTTTTTTTTTTTTGGTCAAAGATACTTCATAGATTCAACTAAGACGGTGGATTACAGGTAGTGGAAAAGTCTAAACATAAAATAAGGTAAAGATCATGCGGAGGCGTAGCGATCCAATTAGACGGGAGAGAACCGGTTTGAAAGGATTTCGCGATCCGCCCAGCCGCCCGGTTTGTTTGTCGCGATTTGAACTGCAGGTGAATATTCTCCATTTGGGCCAGCATTTGTCGACAATCAAGCACCAAAGGAAGAGAAGCCCAAGACGGTTCTTGTCGGCCCATAATTGAATCCACCGCTTGAAGACAATCGCTGGAGAGAGTTACGGGCAGTTCAGTTCGTGCGTCTTGAGTTCCCGTCGAGCACTTCGGAACCGCTTCAACCACGAAGCCCTTGAAGGATGGCTAGGGTTTCGCCAATACAAGCCGATTGGGCGTAAATTTTTGCGCGAAGCCATCGATGCAGATCCCGTTCGCTCCTCTGCATATACCAGCAACAGAGCACTCGAGATTTCTTCCCTGCCAAGAGCAATCAACATTGAGCTTCAACGAACCCGGATCGGGAGGTACCCATGTGTCATGTTTAGAGGTAAGCGGTTCCTTTCGTGGATTCCATTTCTCATATAACTGCTGGGAGAGAAGGGCTTCGCTGATAAGTTTTGTTGGGTATGATTTGCGGCCTTGAAAGAGCAAGGTGTTGCGGGCCTTCCATATTAGCCAAAGAAGATGCGCAAAGATCGCCTTTTGGTGTGCCGAGATCCCAGAGAAAAGGTAGTTGCTTACCCATCTGTCCATGCGTGTAATAGACATTTGAGAGACATCCATATTTCCGCAGTAATTTAACCATACCTCTTTTTGTCCACTCGGCACAACGAAGAGATGCTCGATGATTCTGAAATTGATGGCGAAGGAACAAGTTGGCTCGGGTATGATATTACGCCGATGTAGGTTAGTTTTGGTAGGAAGGCCTTCATTACATAAGCTCCACATAAAATGTTTGATTCTCGGGATAAGTCCGTAGCTTCCAGATTTCTGTCCATAATCGTTTCGAACTTGGTATGAGGAGGATGCCCGATTTGCTGTGGTGATTGCATGATTTTCTCGTAATTTGTGATACCCGTTTCGATTTGATACCGTCCCGAGATATGCCCTATCCGTACTAGATGGTCGGGTCTCGGGGGTAATGCTTTGAGGTGGATTGCCTGAATTTCTTCTGAAATATTACTATCGAAAATATCATTTATAAGCTGAGTATTCCATGCACGCACAGTAGGATCAATAATATCTGCAACCAGCTTTGGATCATTTTGATTTGCTGGACCTCCAATCTTTCCTGACGATAACCAACGATCTTCCCTTATATTAATAGATTTGCCATCCCCTACCTCCCATTTCATATCAGCTTCTAGTACATCTCGACCTATAAGGAGACTTTGCCAACCCCATGATGGTTTGGATCCCTTTGTGGCAGACCATAGGTTACCATTAGGGAAATAGAGGCCTTTAAAAATTTTGCTCCATAAGGCTTCTGGAGCTTGACTTAATCTCCAGGTTTGTTTCCCCAAAGATAGCCTTGTTAAATTCAACCAAATCTTTGAAGCCCATTCCTCCTTGTTCCTTTTTCATCTTCAAAAATTCCCAACTCTTCCGGTGGATCCCTTTTTTTTTTTTTGCATGTTGCTTCCACCGAAAGCTGAAATTTTCCTCTCAATTGCTCTGCATATAGAGATAGGTATTTTAAAAATATTCATGGCGTATTGTGGTAACGCCTGCACTACCATCTTAATCAGCACCTCTTTTCCCGCCTTCGACACTAATTGCTCTTTCCAGCCCTCCAGTTTTTTCTCAACCCTTGCTATGATCCAATCAAACATCTGTTTCTTAGTTTGGCCCCAATCGATGGTATCCCTAAGTATTTGCCGTTTTATCCAATATAGGAACCCTCAATTCATATGCAATATTACTTCTTAACTGCTGTGGACAGCTTGCCCCGAAAAACACACCAGATTTATTGAGGTTAACGACGGCCGAAGCAAAACAGTAGCAATTCAGTAAATTGGCTAGGTTCTCGAGCTTCCCTAATTGTGCCATCCAAGAAGAAAATAGCATCATCCGCAAAGAATAGGTGGGATAGGATAGGACAAAGGTGAGGATTCGATCGATTCCCTTTAAACTTCCATCCATTACAGCATTATTTACCATGTGGGATAAGACATTAGCCATTAAAATGAAAAGATAAGGTGAGAGAGGATCACCTTGTCTTATACCTCTTGTTGGATTAAAGGCTCCATTAGGCTCTCCATTAATAAGGACACGAAATGTAGGTGAAGAGATGCAAAATCTGACGAGGTTCACCCATTTATCATTAAATCCCATCCTCTTCATACAATCACAAAGAAAATCCCACTCCACTCTATCGTACGCTTTTTGCATATCCAACTTCAGAACCGCTTGGAATCTGCGCCTTCTCTTCTTAACCCTTAGCTGATGGAGAACTTCTTGAACAATGAATATATTGTCTTGAATCTGCCGACCTCCAACAAATGCACTCTGTTCCGAGGAGATAAGGAGTGGTAGCCAAGGTCTCAGTCGATTCGCCATGACCTTTGTGATAATTTTATAGCTGAAATTACATAAGCTAATGGGTCGGAATTCAGTTATACTTTCAGGATTTGCTACCTTTGGAATTAGTGTAATATGGGTCTCGTTCAATCCAGGATCAAAGGCTTCTTCATTAAAGAAAGATTCCACCATTGTAAATACATCCTCTTTGATAGTATGCCACTGACTTTGATAGAAAAGACCACTCAAGCCATCGGGTCCAGGGGCTTTGGTTGCTCCCATTTGAAAAACTGCATGCTGAACTTCCTCCATGGTGATTTGCTTTGTTAGACTCTCATTTATTTCGTCGGAAACAACCATTGGACACTGCTCTAGAACCGGCTGATAGAATCGGGGCCCCACGGATGTGTATAGATTTTTATAATACTCGTGATATACTGTCTAATTATCTGAGGATCCCGACTCCAAGCATTCTCCTCAAGCCTTAGCATTGTAATTTTATTTCTTTGTCTCCGCTGAATCGTCGTGGCATGGAAAAATTTAGTATTCCGATCACCCCATTGTAGCCAATGTACTCTAGATCTAATACCCCAGTACATTTCTTCCTGACGCCAAAGAGCACCCATTTTCTCAACTATGGCAGTATGTTCCTTACCCGTATCTGATTGATCTGCATTGTTCATAATTTGAGTGATCTGGTTTTTGAGATGGTCTATCTGTTGTGATGCATTATGGAAAGGTTTTCGGCTCCATTGTCTTAAATCCCGAGCAACCTTTTTTGTCTTCCTAACCATAGTTGCCTGATTCTCTGTTTTCGTCTTCCAAGCCTTGGCTACTACCTCTTCACATTCGGGATTATCCAACCGTAAAGCCTCAAATCTGAATAATTTATGTTTTCTCGGTTCAATTGGAGCTAGACATAGAAGTAGAGGGCCATGATCGATCCAATGGCCGGATATACAAACGCTTCAGCACTAGGAAAGAGAAGCCTCCGCCTAGATTACATAGAGCTCTATCAAGGCGTTTTTTAACTAATTCATCTCCTTCCCTTCTATTTGTCCACGTAAAAGCACATCCCTTGCTCTCAATGTCTATTAAGGAACAGGTATCAATAAATTCCCGAAAAGCTGTCATTCTAAATCTTTCCACTACTCGGCGCCCCACTTTCTCCCAATGATATAATACTTCATTAAAATCCCCGATACATAGCCAAGGTACTGTTGTAGTTCCATTTCTGTCTCTAAGTAGGTTCCAAAGCGAAACTCTCTCTTGGAAATTAGTTGGCGCATGAAGGAAAGAAATCCTCATTTGAAAACCAGATCCAGCATCTTTACATGAGAGTTCAATCACCTCCTGACAGCCATATTCTATGTTAATCTGCACCGATTCATCCCATAATAAGGCCAAACCTCCTGCTAATCCAATTGGATCGATAGCAAACATAGAGGAAAATTTAAGTCTTCTTTTAATATTCTCCACCTTCTTATACTGATTCTTGGTTTCCATAAGGAAAACCAGATTAGGCCTCTCTCGAGCCACTAGGGCTCTTAAGTGCTGGACTGTCAAGGGAGAGCCTAAACCTTGACAGCTTCCGGCTTAACACCTTCATGGCTTTCTTGGTGGCTTATTAGGCTAGCCACCAAAGCCCCCGCGTGCTACCTTCCCACATCCGAATTGGTGTATCCAAAAGATTGTGCATATCAACAAGAGATGTCGAGAAGCCTTTTTCTCATAAGGCGAAAAGCGTTTTAGCTTTTTAGGAGTTTGTTTCTTTGGGCCGGTTGTGCTATAACCCGTATCCCCATCCCCGCATCATGAATTTTAGATTCTTCTTGCTGTTCCTGGATATTGCTGTGTTCTCTTGCCCTTTTTTGAGCAATTAGTTCTTCTGATGCTGATATTACTTGTGTTGGCTGTGTTGTAGGGTTGTAAAGCACTATGGCCTGGCTACCATCTGTTGAAGAGTTGCTGTTCGAATCATCCCCTGATGGTATAATAGGAGTCTCAGGAACCATATCCACTTCTTCTAAGGTAAAATCGATTTCTCCATAGAAAGTATTCCAGCAAGGGCTTAGAGTCTTCACCTCTGCTTTCAACCAAGACCCATAGCGACCTGGTTTATCCTGAGGAAGGCCTGATTTTTCATATGGATAGGTCGGACAATAATTTGCATAATGACCGATATAACCGCAGGAATAGCAAAAATGTGGCAGTCGTTCATACTTGAAATCAATCCACCAGTTTCGATCCCCAACATGAATAATAGTTCCAGTTTTTAGTGGGCAAAGCAAATTTAATTTCACCCTTACTTTCCCTATCTTGCATGAACTGTTGTTTCGAGCTTCAATTCTAACTTCCTCTATCTCCCCAATTTTTCCAGCAATCAGCCTAATACATTCCTCCGACAGAACAGCACGAGGAAGCCCCACAAGGTGAACCCAAAAGGAACAATATGTGAATTCATAACAGTGCTCGGGAATGGTAGGATCTCCTTCTTGTAAAACTAGTAAATTACTAGCAAACGACCAAGGGCCTGTCTCAGAAAATTCGTTTCCGCTCCGCCTCGATTTGAATATGAAGACAAAGCGACCCGGTTCTATCACCTCACATTTAACCTCATCTACTTTCCAAGCCTTTTGCATTATAGCCCGTAATGCCTAAAAAGTTTACATTAGGTTTTGAAAATAGTTGCCCATACAACAAATACTCATCGATCTGGTTTTGTACCTCGGAATGTTGATGTTCAGCTCCGTGATTTCATCGGTGGTACACGTATCCCCCATCCGTTTGCGGCGTCAACAAGCGAAGGTGATTTTCGTGGGTACCCTCCATGACGGAAGATCTTCTTGCCGGACTACAAGAGAAATTATGTAACTCCCGGGTTGGGTAATCGGGGATAGTTAGGGATTTTGTTTAGAAGATGGATTGAGTGGGGAATGAAGGGAGCTCGTAAATCATTCTAAAATGATTGGAACAGCCGTGATAATTCCTGCTATATTGGGATTCAAGCGAGAGGAAGTGAAGACAGCCATATTATGGTTTCGGAACCCGGTTTCTTCATTATTGGGTTCCACGAGAGGAGGGGATTTGATTAGTCGAGGTGGAAAAACTGTATAAATGGCCATAATCGCACGAAAGCTACCTTCAATCGGGGAGAAGAACAGGGTATCTACCACCTGATGGGGTAGAGGAAGACTCACATTCAGCGAGAGAAAAACCCTAAGAGGGAGAGAAGCAGTTAGCCAGGTTCTTGTAACTTCTTACTCTTTGTTGTTAGATAAATAGAAACCGCACCCCCCCAAAAAAAAAAAAAAAAAAAAAAAAAACAAAGTGATAATAACTTCTTACTCTTTGTTGTTAGATAAATAGAAACCGCACCCCCCAAAAAAAAAAAAAAAAAAACAAAGTGATAATAAGTGATGTTTAGATCTTCACTTTCTTTCTTGCAACTTATTTATAGCTTTGATTTATTGAGCATGAATTTCTTGATTACATGCTCAAATGATCGCCCCCACATATTAGTGGCTAGGCTTCAAATTAATCCAGTTGCCTAAAAAAAAGCTTTTGTTGAATATAAAGAAGATACCATAAGGGCATTAGATTAATTTAGTGTAATCAAGCTTTTGAATTCATTTAATCTTTGGTTCGTAAAAGTAAAGTATTCTCCCACACCTTACTTGGGTTTCCAATCGACCCACCAAAAATAGATTAGTAACGCCTCCCAAATCAAAATGATTTACATGTTAAATATTAGACCTAAGTTGCAAATTGGTATGAACTTAGGAGAGCCCAAATCAGGTCTAAATTTAGTAATTCATTAATCAAATCTTAAAATAGTCCACTAGTTGGGGAGGGTCGCGGCAATCTCTATTCAAATGAAAGAAAAGGAAAGGTGGAGTCAAGTTCCTCCAGATTGGCGATTATTGCAACTCGCTAAAACAACTAGGCAAACTCCAATTAACTGTTGATTAGTTGGTAAAAAGTACGATTAAAGTTAGATTGAAAATTGAATCTAATAATATAATTTCAGTTTTGAGCTAAATTACCCTTTTTCCATTTTTTTGGGTAAAGAGAAAACCATATTATATTGGTCTACTAATTGGACCTAGACCCATTTTTAATCCATTCGATTTGAATTAAATGCAATTAGGAGCATATCCTAAAAAAATTCCTTGTCGAGTCAATAAAATCATGAAAAACATTTCAATTTCTTTTTCTTCTACATATAATAATGGATTTGCCTGACCAATACATGATTTTCTTTTAGTTTTCCTGGGATCGGTCTTATATTAGGAAGTCTAGGAGTGGTATTACTTACCAATCCAATTTATTCTGCCTTTTCCTTGGGATTGGTTCTTGTTTGTATATCCTTATTTTATATGTGACATCCGTATTTTTCTAGTCCCAATTTCGACTGATAAGTAGGGCCATTTTCATCGAAAATTTCGGAGACCGTTCTTGAATTCGAAATTGGGATGCAAGCTAGATTATATGACGGGAAAAGTCATGAAATGGACAAGGATGCGCTTGATGGATTTATTTGCTCAATCAAATTTTGTTTGTTGAGAAGTGAACCAATTTAAGTAAAATTGAAGAGGAAAAATAAGAAATTCGTATCGCCACCTCTACCCCCACATTTTGGCCTATCTAAAGCTTCTAGAAGGGGCATCTTTGGCAAGGAAAATGAAGTGGAAGACAGCTGGTGGCTGACATAAGAGAGAGAGAGAGAGAGAGAGAGAGAAAAGAAAGAGAAATTGGTTTTCTCTTCTTCTTCTTCTTCTCTCCTCCTCCGTCGACGAACCCCCTTTCTTCCTCTTCTCTTTGGTTGCTCGGCACCATGGAAGCCGAAGAAGCCGAAGAAGCTCCGCCCGTCGCTGCTTCTCGTCGCCGTCGTTGCCCACCGAAGCCGGAGCTACCGCCGCTGCTCCACGGTCGTCCGCGCGCCCTCTGCCCTCTCTCCTTCCTCTGGTTCGATCAGAACTGACCAGCAGGAGCAGAAGCAACGATCGGCGTTGCTTGAAGGAGCTGCAGTCGCGCCGCACGCCGCCTCGCCGCCACACGCCGTTCCCGGCCCGCGTCGCCTCGCCGTTCGCCGTCCCGTGCTCCGCCTGCCTCGGCCTCTCCCTCGCTCAGCCCTCTGTTTCAGCGAAGCTTCAGATCTGGTGGAGCTCTGCCGGAGCCGTCCACCCCTCCTCCGGCCACCGTGAAGTTCGACCCCTCCGTGCATTTCCGACCCAACCCAGCTCCAGATCCACCCTCATTCGCCCTTAACCAGCCGCGCACAGAGAGTGCAGGAAATGGGTTTCCAGCTGGTTCGGGCTCGTTTTGGGCCATTTCCCGACCCCGAACCCGAGGCCCGCTTTGGGAACAATCGTTCCTCGCGTCACCGCCGTCGGATTGATCCGATTTGCTCGCGCTTTGGTGAGTAATCTCACTAATCCCGGATTAGTTGGCTAATTATGCTTTATGTTGGTTTAGTTTTAATTAATTATGTTTAGGTTGTTAGATTAGAAGTAATTAGCGATTATTAATCAATTGTGATGCGATTTAGATAAATTGTTTGTTTAATTAACAAGTAGACGTGGTCTACTATTTATTGGAAGTGCCTCGGGATTTTTCCCGACCCTTGGTGGGCTCCAATTAGGCTTTTCGGGCCTAAGTGGATTTTTGGTATTTTTAAATATTAATTTTCTGAATTAAATTAAATAATTATTTATTTTCCGAAAATTCAACTGAGATGGTCTAGAATCGGATATTATGCGATGATCGTGGTGAAGTCCGTTTATTTAATTGGGCCTTATTTTGAACTAATCGGAACTTTTAATATTTAATAATTAATTTTCGAAATTAATTAATTAATTATTTATTTTTCAGAAATTAAGATTGAGATGGCCGACGACCGAAATCTCGTGCTGATCGTCGTGGCGCAGTTCGTTTATTTAATCGAGCTTTAGTTTGTGCTGAATTGAATTATTTGTGAAATTGGGAATTATTCTTTAATGGAATAATCTTTGATTAATAATTGGAAAATAACCGGGTGTCGGTTAACAGCACTAAAAGTGTTTTGGTGGGCTGTAGAGAATGGTGGGAATTATGAAAAAGGAAATTATAATATTTTGGCTAAGGCCGACCGTGTCCCCATACATGGCTATTTTATCGAGAAGGATAAAAGATGGAATGGATTGAATGGTTGGATAGTATACTATATCATCCTACGGGCTCTGATATGTCGGCAATGGAGCGATATGCGGTGTACTTATATCGGCCTACGGGCGATATGTCGGCTTAGCGCGAAGCAAGACACTTTATCGGCTCGGTGTGAGCATCGGGGTATACTATATCGGCTGCGCGGTGATATGTCGGCAATGGCGAGAAGAAGATATCTTAGATATATATCATATCGGCCTACGGGCGATATGTCGCTTAATGGAGCGATACCTTAACCCTATCGCCTTAGTGCGAGCTATACTATCTATATATCGCTTTAGAGTGAGCTTCCCGGTATGGTCGGACTTATAGATAGTATTGAATGTGCCGACCAAGCATGGGTCGTGATGACGTGTAATCGACTAGGTCGATTGATCATTGATTGATATGATGTTGTTAATTGACCGATTGATTGGAAATGACCATGAGATGGTCTGATTGACTTGTAATCGACTAGGTCGATTGATCGATGATTCGATCTGAGTGTGACTTAATGTGATTCATTGCCTGGGTTGGATGTTGTGAATTGATTGACTAATGGGAATGACCGTGAGTGGTCTTGTTGGCTTGTGATCGACTAGGATGGTTTTGATCGATGCTTCGATCGGTGATATGATTGCTTGGGTGCTTATTATGAATTGTGCGACTTACGGGTGGGATCTAATGCCAAGGTACGTCTTCCACGCCTATGCGTGTATAGGCAGCCTATAGTATAATAGTTTACTAATTGGGCTTAGTGGGGTAGAACTGGCCGAGACGTAGTCTCATCCCGTTTGGGGAAAACCATTTCGGGACCTCGATGAGGAGCCGATGAGGAGGAATCGAGAAAGAGAACTCGGAGGTGAAACCCGAGTAGAAGGATTTTGGAAGAAGAAGATAATCCCGAGAGGGGCCTTGAGGATGGCCTGGATGGCCGAGAATCTATCTTCTTTTGAGAATTTCTTTTGAAGTGAATAGTTATGAATTGGTTTGTGTTTTATATAAAAGTTTGGTTATAAATTTCAATATGAAAAATATGGCCCCGCTTTTCTATCCCATCGTTTTATTGTCTCTGGATTTTAATCGCTTCCGCATGTGCTTAATAAACTAAAGGGTCGGCGATACTTGTCCTGGGATATCGCATTATAAAATCGACCAAGTGAGAAGGATGTGTGCGTGCCCGAGGATCGGGGCGTGACATTATATTCTATCAAACTTCCATTTTGTAGCGGCTGCACACCTCCTTATTTATGAAGGAGCTATAAACGTTTTAATTCTATTTGCTGTGATGTTCATGAATGGTTCAGAATATTACAAAGATTTGAATCTTTGGACTATTGGAGATGGGATTACTTCGTTGGTTTGTACAAGTATTTTGGTTTCACTAATGACTACTATTTTTTATACATCTTGGTACGGGATTATCTGGACGACAAAGTCAAACCAGATTATCGAGCAAGATTTGATAGGTAATAGTCAACAAATTGGAATTCATTTATCAACAGATTTTTTCTTCCATTTGAACTCACGAATTCTCTCTAAATAGAATAGAAATAGATAATTGAGGGCTTGTTATTCAACAGTATAACATGACTTATATACCCGTGTCAACCAATATCGATATCCATAGATATCTATCTATGACCTTATCTATGGAGATTCATCCGAATTTTTGAATCTAAATGAATATCAATGAAGTGAGTTACAAAAAGATAATGCGGATAAATAGAATTTCGATATTCTATATAAAATGGGTTGCCCTAGGACTCGAACCCGGAACTAGTCGGATGGAGTAGATAATTTCTTTGTTAAAATACGTAACAAAAATCCCTCCCCAAACCGTGCTTGCATTTTTCATTGCACACGGCTTTCCCTATGTATACATCGAAAACTCAATGTCTTCCCTAGAAAGGACTCTAAGAAAAATGGAATACTCAGTCGATCAACCCTAACTTAACTCTTACTACATAAACATTTCATAAAAAATGAATGAATTTTTTTTTTGTTATCTCTTCATTATTTAGGGATAAATTACATTTCCATGATCTCATAGACAATCATTCATAATTGACTAGATCATTGATAGAAGTAATATCCAAATACCAAATCCGCCCTCTATATAACCTTCGTGAAGTAGAATAAGTTCTTGGAAGATCAAAGAAAGAACAACTTCTTCCTCCGTAAGGAATTCTTCCAAAAATTCCGAACCTAATCTTTTTTAAAAAGTACGTACAGTCTTTTTGTGTTTGTGAGCCAAAGTTTTAACACAAGAAAGTCGAAGTATATATTTTACTCGATATAAACTCTTTTTTTTTTAGGATCCGCTGTGATAATGAGAAAGATTTCTGGATATATGCAAAAAACGGTCGATAATATCAGAATTTGATGAATCAGCTCGGGTCGATTTACTAATGGGATGCCCTAACTTGGGCGAGTCTATTATATACATATGAAAGACGAGATTGGGCGAGCAAGGGAAATCACTCAACCTACGATCTAGCCCCCTTTTTTCTATTGCCCGCTTTGGAAGAGGCAGTTAGCCGGGTTCTATTCCTTTTCAATAAGATTGGTCAAGGCTTTCTATATAAGCACTTTAGAAAAGAAGGTTGGGAGCCTTATTGACATTAACAAGAATTAGCCTTTCGTTGGACCTTCTCTCATAGTAATCAACAACCCGTCGACCCTTATTCATTTTCTATTAATGAATCAAGAAAGGGATCAAAGTTGGTTATTGAGATCCCCCAACCCCTATGTTGAAAGGGTGGTAAAATACATATGTAATGGCCAACCAATAAAAGGGGGAATTGGGAATGAAAGGCCAGTCCAATGGAATCCAAGACCCACCGTTTGTTGGGGATAGAATGTTCTAGTAACCACGGCCATGCCTTACTCACGCAATCCCCCCCTCAACCGCCGGCAAGAAGTTCGAAGGGATCTCGTGGCCATTGGTGGACAACACATCCCTAATGTCCCATGCTACCGATACTCCAACCCACTCGAATGAAAGAGTTGATCGCATCTCACTACGGGGGGTTGGCAAGGTGTCTTAATCCTAACTACAACTCCTATTTACCTACTCTTACAAAGTTCCGTTAGGTTCTTGTGAGGGTTGGAAAAGAAAGACTCATATCTAAGGTGGGGGGGAAGGAAGTTCTTATCAAAGGCGTGGTCCGTGCGATCCCACGCTTCGCTATGTCTATCTTCAAAATCCCGGTTTCCATTTGTATAGCCATTGAAAAGAGAATTGCACGCTTCGGTGGCGAGAATGACTCTTCTAAATCAGCATTCACCGGACACGATGGGAGTACCTTAAGGGTAGCAAATCCAAGGTGGTCTCGGCTTTCGGGACCTATTGCAATTCAATAAAGCCCTACGGGTAAATAGGCTTGGCGACTGCATCAAAATCCAACGGCTCTATGGAGCTAGCTTCTCAGAGGTATTTACTTTCACTCTACGGATTTTCTTACTGCTGCTAGAGGTTCTAGGCCTTCTTGGGGATGGCAGGGTCTTTTACTAGGTCGGGGATTCCATTAGTCACGGCTTCCGTTGGTCGTAGGTGATGGCTGAAAAATTAGAATAAGAGAAGACTGTTGGCTGCCCAAATGAGTTCTAGGAGGTCCACCTAACCAAAATGAACCTTTTAAGGTTGCTGATCTGATTGATCCCCAAACCAATGACTGGAATTTCTCTGTTATTCATGAACTATATGATTATCATACGGTGCAGAGATACTCGCAATCCACGCGCCCTCACATACCGAGGATAAGCTGATTTGGACAAAATCTATTCATGGAGACTACACGGTTAGAAGTGGTTACCAATCTCCGAGGCAACCGCAATACACCAAAGTCGCCCCAAGTTTCGCCTGCTCACACTCTCCCTCAAGCATTGTGGAAACATCTTTTTGGAAACTACAAGTAGCCCCTAAAGTTAAATTTTTATTTGGGGCCTTATGCCATAATGTTTTACCCACCGAGACAACCTGTTCCATCGGCATATTACTTCGATCCGATTTGCCCACTGTCAGATACCCTACCTAAAACAAAGAACCCACCGTTCCTATTCTGTCCAAAAAATCCCCGTTTGGTCCATGCTAGCTCAACATATGCCCATTCACATACACACTACGCACAATATAGAACATTGGGTAGCCCGGCTCGGATAATTAAACAACGAGAACTCACCCGATTCCACTACACTTGCTTATGTTCTTTGGAATCTCTCGGAAGGCGAGGAATCACTTTATTTTCCGTCATCGGCAATCGGATCCCAGCGGATTGTGGACTCGCCTTATACATGCTCGATCAATTATGTTATCTTCTCCGTGTTCTGCAACACAAGCGCAACAGGGGATCAGTGGTGGCGAACTATGGAGACCACCCGAATTAGACACAATCAAGGTTAATTTTGATGGGGGCTTTTGATTCACAAACCACAAGTGGCACAATCGCCACCATTTGCAGAGATCAGCGAGGTAGAATGCTCGATGGACTTACCCGGACGATCACTGTCTCTTCGCCTCTGCAGGCAGAGTTTATGGCGTTGTTGCTCACTCTTCATCATCTGCAACAAACAGGTAGACATCAAGATAAACTCATCCTCGAATCGAATAGTTTGATTTTGGTGGAAGCGATTAATGACCTTACCTTGCCGCCGTGGGAGGTTCGTTCGGTATTTGCAGAGGGTCAGTTCTTGCTGAGAAGTTTTTCCCCGTTAGGGTTGTCCATTGTCGAAGGGGGCAAATCGTGTAGCGGATTGGGCCGCAAAGCTTCATAGAATCGGGCTCTCTCGATGCGTGGCCCATCTCGCCTCCCCTCGTTATTAGATTCGTTAACCGCGATCTTTTTAGCCGCACGGTGTAATCCTCGCTTTTAATGAATATAGTTATGTTTCTATCCAAAAAAAAAAAACTTTGCATAAGTGGCTTGACAAAAAAAAAAAAAAAAAAAAAACTCTGCATAAGTGAACCTCAGCCTAGGGCATATCAATTCAATTACTTTCTTAAAGTAGTGATCTTGTGGCAATCGAACGATGACGAAATGTTATTGCTGACACCTGATTCTTAATCCATAAATCAAATGTGTATAAAAATAGTAGAAAATAGAATAAAATGAAGAGAAAGATCAACAAAAGAGTTAAAAGAAAAGCGAGGAAAAAAAGACCATTTTTGAAACCCATTCGACCATTGCATTCGGAACTGGTCTAATAGCTTGATCCATTCATGCCACACCAAGCCCATCATCTCTAACCCAGACTCATAGGCCTAGGAATTCGACTCTTAAACTCTAATCAATGCGTGGACTCGCTAAATGCCCATTTGCATCAAACGTAGCCCATAAGATACAAAGGGAGGAATCGATGGAAGGACATCAATACACGTCCTAGTTTTCCGATTGAAGATCAAGGGATCACCTTGTTCGGTTCTTTTGATGGAGGGAAGAAAAGGAATAAGAAGGATTAGTATCACTCCTTCCCTCCCAAACTTCTACTTCCAGTTTCTCTTTTTGATAATTTTCTCGTGCAAAAGATCACGAGAGAGCAGGCTCGATGCAGTTTTTACAGGTTGATCCATCCTTTTATCTTCTCTTATTTCTTTAGCGATTAATCAATTCATTTCTCTCCAAATAACTCTATCCAAACTTATAATAGATTTTTATGCCATTCAGCTAGGTTGTGAAAGTTAGGTCAAGGAGAATTGAATGCAAGTTCCGAGCTTTGAGTCAACATTTTATGTTTTGGATTCATTTGGTTCTTTTCATGACAGAGCCTTTGATTTGGAGTCAAGGGTTATTGGAGTTTCGAATTTTTGTTTACAGTTCTAGCATGCCAAAAAATTTAGGCATCGGAAAACTCTCTATATGTTATCTTATCTCCTAAATGCACACATGACAATTTCCGGAACATAAATCAATTTCTAGTGAGCAAAAATTGATTTCTCAATTTATATTCTTTGAACGAGTTTCTGAGCAAAATAATATGTACGACAACGACTCAAAATTTTTATTTTTGGAATATTCGTTTGATAATATAATAAAATTTCTATTTTTAGGGGCGGCGGTTGGCATTCAACGATTGGCAGCGGGCATCCGGCATCGCATGGGTGGCGATCGGTGATGAGAGTGAACGATGAAAACAAATTTTATTTTCTTACTTTGCCCTAGAAATACAAAAACTAAAAATCTTAACTTCTGATTTATATTCCAAATCTATTTTTGAAATATAAATCTCTTCAAAAATAAAAATGAAATTGTATTACTAAACGAATTTCTATTCCAATCTGTTCGAAATAGAAAAACAAAGAGATAGAGAAACAGAAATTTTGTCATGCCCGCCTTAATTGTCTGCTTGTTATATTCGGCTTTGCGAGTTCATTTTTGTCTACTCATTGATTCCTTATTGAAGTGTTTAGAATAGGAAACTCGTCTAGACAGCCACTCTGCCATTTGGAACCGATCCTTGGTGTATCATCCTTCTGGCTACCTCCTTGTCATCATCAGTGCTAACTTGTCTTGGACAAGTTTTGAGCCCAAGTTTTGTGCAGGCTCGGAGAAGCAAGCTTGCCGAGCCTCGGAAAGATGTTCTGGCTGAACTAGTTCAGCTTAGACAGGCAATGTGATGGCCCAGCAGAGATCTGTAGTAAGATACTGCAGCTGCCGATTGATGGACATGGCTTCTTCTCCAACCTTGCTTTTCCTTGACACTGATTACCGCCGGGCATTCCATGTGGACTGCAGTGTTTTTTTTTTTTAACTTTTCTCTATAAGTTTCATTGTATCCGCTGCTCTCGGACTCGGGGTAGAGTGGTTAGGTGGGTTCGATTGTGTGTATATTTTCACCTAGGGAACTAGGAACAGTATCCTCGGGACTTTACCGCATCATTTTGTCACTCAACGGAATCAGTAATTTACTTAAAACTTAGATTTGTAAGGTTTATCCTTGAGAAAAGTGTTATGATATTTTTAAAACGTGTTGACTCCTTAAACATGGCAGTTGCTTTTCGGGATAATGGCACAAATAGATCCGAACTTTGGCCAAATGTAATATGATTCATGAAATTTTAATTTGTTTGATGTCGTCCTAGAAATTCATGCAGTATAGGGGCCAATTTCAATAGATTCCAAAAAGTTCATAGATCATATTAAACAAATTAAAAGTTCATAAATTATATTACACACTAAGTTAAAGTTTAAAGATATATCAAAAACAAATTAAAAATTCATAAATCATATTACATATTGATTTAAAATTTCGAGATTATTAATGTTATTTTCCTTTGTTGTGCCTCATCGATTTGAGTGGATGAAGTTGGTCCTGAAGCATTTCGTTCACTTTGAGTCGGTGAAGTTGGTGCCCGAGCATTTCGTTCACTGTACCGGAACCAGCATCTCCACTGAAGTGTTCACTGAGTGAGGTTATCATGCAGTTCGTTTCTGTTCTTTAGCACTCTGTCTCTCCGGCCGAGCATTAAAAACCATCCCTTCACTGTCACTTCCCATGATGCGTCTTTCACTCATATTTAGACAATCTTTTCTTTCTCAGCTTGTAATATTTGTATTATCCCTTGGCAAATTTTCATCGACCGTAAAATATACACGTGGCAAGGGATTGGACATGCATCTCGAGTGCAAGGACGCCATGACCAAAATTTTAAAATTAGCGATAGAGCGTGTGGCCCCAACGGCATTATTATACCTCAATCAATGATCGTTTTAAATAAGAAATCAGACGCTGAGTCCGTTCAAAATCTTTAATTGGTAAAATTTTGTCAGTGGCCCCTGTGATAAGGTGGTTTTGGCATTGTCTCTCTTCTGTATCATGAAAATCCACCCGCACATCAACATTTGCCAGCTAGAGAGAGAATTTTTTAAATCAGATAGAAAATGTTATCATATTAACTTTCATTAATTTAATTAAACATTATTAAATTTGTATAAATTTACTATCAATCGTTATTTCGTTTGGCTTTGCCGATTTTCCTCCAATTCGTCCTTTGCCCCTTGCGAGAAAGGATCTTGGCAAATCTGGCCAAGAGGAATCAATGCTCTCTTCCAAGTATGGCTTTAGTTCGATGTTGCTTCTTTGTCTTCATTGTGAAGAAAGAGACCAGGTACAGGAATTAGCCGGTAGCTATATTATAAATCTGTGATAAGTATGTCACCTTTATTAAGATAAATGTGTTCATCTTTCTCGTTTCACAGCTACATTACATGAATAATCCATCCCCACAATTAGCTGGTATCCATGTTATCTAATTTTGCAGTGTGGTTTTATTCTGATTTTTTAAAACAATATGTAATTATAATTCATGAGAGAATTCTGAAATTTTTTGGGTTAAAAGCTTTGAGATTAATAGTAAGTGGACTATTATGGCAGCCGTGTGATTTATTGTCATGAAAACTTAATTGCCAATTCATTAAAGAGGAACGAGTGACGAAAAACTACCAATAACTCATCGGTTTATTGATGTTGGATTTTTACAGGGGATAAGTGTAGAAACAAGAGTTTCGGATAGTTGATTAATTGTACTCAGAATTATTTTTTCCAATATTGTTGGTGTCATTTCTCCCCAAACTACTTGAAGTTGGGTCATTGTTCATGATTTATCCCGTAGGATCAATGACGTTGGCTGGTGGGTCTTTCTCTGTCAGACAACCTACATGCGAACTTTCCTAATACGTGAGCCCATCATCAACCACTTTGCCACTGCTGGGTGGCCATCATTCCAACTTGGAAGGGGAAGTGGGGGGTTCGAATCCCCACCTTCTTAGGAGTAGGGGTGAGGATGATTTAATTTCGGAATGGATTTCGACTCCCACACCCGCAAGAGACGAGCAAAGTCTAAGAGCGACGCTTAGAATAAGAATAAAATATGACTGACAAAAAAAAAAAAAAAGCCAAGTCGTCGAGATAATTTAAATTAATTGAAGAAATCTTATTAATCCTAAGCACAAAATTTGTGGTTTGAATTTTTAGTGTCTTCGTGTCATTCCTCTTAGGAAATTACCAAAAAAATCCAAAACCTATTATACGCACGGATGGCCACTCGGTCATAAAATTTTTAATTTAGTTATTTTAGCTAATTTTGCCCTAATTTGTTGAAGTAGACGCCAACTGTCCTATAAGGCACAACTAGTGGACGACCAGCGTTGACATTGACAATTTTTTTTGTTAATTTCTAAATTGACTGATGTATAATAATTTAAGATTTATTGGATAATTCTCTCCATTTCTTTTTTAATACATGAAATTGCGGGGTGTAGCAGATGAGGCTATCTTGATAAATCACAACTATACCCACCCTGGTATGCAAAGGCGTAATTAATTTAAATGTGAGGACGATAAGAATTCTGATGCTGGAAGTCAACCGATCGATTGGAGTTCTTTTTACCCCTAGATTTTAAGTCTTCAGTGGCCAAACAAAAACCTTAGTGACTTTGGATAATTTAGACTTCTTCGATCTATGTAAATTATCGTGGCTCACGAGTTGGGAATTTTCGCACGCAAGTTGTGTGACAGAGAAAGACCCACTAACCAGTTTAATTGTTCCCACGGGCTAAATCATAAACAATCACCCACATTCAAAAGAAAAGCCATTTTGGTCACCATTTTTTTTTTTTTTTTTTTTTTTGCTTTTTTAGAAAAGCCCTATTTTCACTCCTTAAAAGCCAGTCTCTTCATCTTTAAGACTTCTTCAATGATTTTGTGGACGTTGCTGTCGATTTCCTCCACAAAAGAGAGAGTTTTGTCCTTGTGAGCTCTAAAGATCGAAGCGTAGCTTCTTGGAAGAATCTGCTCTCTCCAGATCTGCTTGCTTGCTTTGACTCTAGGTGTTTGCTCTAGAAAGTCGAGCGCTCTGCAAGTCTACTTCTCTCTTGTAACACAATGGACTTATCTAAATGTGATTTTATGATCGATTAATATCTATTTTGCAACTCTACTTTCCAGATTTAGAGTTAGATTTGGATTTTGGTGTTATTCTATCCCAATCTAGATATAGATCTGGGATTTACAAGGCGTTATTTGTGCTCTTTCAATTTATCGGCGTTGTTGTTATCTCTGTACAGTAATAGTGTTGGGAACCCTGAACCTAGACACGTACTGCATTTTGGCATGTAGCTACTAGAAAGGGAAATCTTGACATATGTTCAGCATTGATGATGATGCGAGTTTCAGTGATTGGCCGTCGATTGTGCTATGATGCTATGACAAATCCGTTCTTATGAAAGGAGCAAGTCAAGTTGATTCATTTTTTAGATTTTCACTAGATGGCAACTCTCTACGAATGATTTTGTCTTGAAGTTATGTATCTCTTTAATGTGAAATGAATATTTTCCTTTCCACCAAAAAAAAATAGTGACAAGAGTTCTTCAGCTTTAATGCTATAATCCAAAAACCCTCGGGTATATGACATCACCACTGACCGAATAAAATCTTGACCTTACCCCTACCACACTAGTGCTCCTCAGATGGATTCAGGGGATTATCCCGAAGATGGCCGAGGAAATTTAGCTCATATGTCATTCCACGAAGAAATCGAAAAACGAAATCCAACGTGGAGAGTACCTCGGGTAGAGAGGAGAGTGGCGAATTGCGAACGAAGTCGAGATCGAGGAGAGCGAGTAACTGGGAAGGAGAAATAAGAGAGGGAGAAATGGGAGAGAGAGAGGGGGGAAGGCATCTGACACAAGAGTGAGAGATCAACTTGGGATTAACAGTGAATCGATTGAAAGCGGTTCAACCCTAGAACTAAGTCTTGGAAGGCCGGTTTTTCAGTAAAATCGATTGGTTCAGGGTATGGAATTGGGAATCAAATTGATCAAGACCAATTCCCAATATTTTTATCTGAAAATCAAACCAATTCTCATATGAACTAGTTATTTCTCAGATTGAACTGATCTGATTGCTCTCTCCTAATAGCATCCATCTAATATATGATTATGGGAAACTCAATTGCCAATTGTGTTAAAGAGGAACAAGTTACAAACAACCCACTCATGAGTCACCAGTTTATAGATATTGATATAATCTTTGTGACCATAGAGGGGATAAGAACAGAAAAAGGGCTTAAATTTGGGTATTTAGTCAATTGAAGAGTCAAAGTTTTATTAAGTTCTAATCAGATTATTGAGTTCGCTGTAAGTGGAATTTGAGCAATGAAATCGGTATGCTTCACACAGTTTAAGTAGATACTATCTTTGCAATGCGGGTGGGTGTAGTTGTGATTTATGGAGATGCCTCAGTTGCTACTCCTCACTACTTCATGGCTTCAGTGTAGTTGCGGAGAAATGACACCGAACGATATAAAAATCGAAAAGATCAGACCGCAAATACTGGGCTAGGATTAATTAGAGTTCTTCGATTAATTTAAATTATCTTGTTGACTCGGGCTCCCACTATGCGAAACTTCGCATATAATTTCTCCAACAGAGAAAGATCCCAACTAGTTGTGTTGTCCCTACTTTATAAATCATAAACAATGACTCGCCTTATTAAATTGCGTTGACGATGGCGCTTATTTATGATTCTGCAAATTCGCTACTTTACACTTCCATCCATCATCATCACCGAGCAAATCCTCTCCTGCTACATTCCCCTCCTCAAACAATGTCCCTTTCGAAGCAATAAAAGCTGATAATGTTGATGAGCTATACAACTTAATTAAGAGGAACAAAATTTTCTTAGATGATGAAGGCCTTTGACAGAAACTCCACTACACGAAGCGCAGAGCACGGGAAAACTGAAGTGGCCATGGAGATAGCTACCTTGATGTCCGCGTTCACTTTCGAAAGCTGAATTGCAGGGGTTATAGCCCCATGCACTTGGCTTTGCTAAAAAGGGATTATAAAACTGCGAGGGCACTGATGACCCTTGACCCTGGAGTGATCCGAGTCCGAGGACGAGATGGGTACACCCCTTTACATATTGTAGCTGGGGAAGAAATGCAGGATCAAGAGGAGCTCCAGCTTGACAAACCAGTGTGAGACTGCAGTTCACATTGCTGTCAAGAAGGGCAACATCAAAGCACTTGAGATTTTACTTGGATGGCTTAAGCGAGTTCATCTAACAGGAATCTTGAACTGGAAAGACCAAAACGGTAATACCGTCTTACATATTGCTGTATCTGGACAGCAGGCGTCTGAGGCTGTATCCGGACAGCAGCAACTTCCTGTGGCTGTATCCGGACAGAAGCAACTTCAGGCCGGACAGCAGCAACTTCCTGTGCAACTTCCTGTGGCTGTATCCGGACAGCAGCAACTAACCACGGCTGTCTCCCGGATAGCAGCAACTTCTTGTGGCTGCATCCGGACAGCAACAACATCCTATGGCTGTATCCGCAGCTGTATCTGGACAGAAGCAACTACCCACGGCTGTATCCGGACAGCAGCAACTTCCTGACTGTATCCGGACAGCAGCACTTCCTGTAGCTGTATCCCGACAGCAGCAACTTCAGGTCGGACAGCAGCAACTTCCTGTGGCTGTATCCAAAGAGCAGCAACTTGAGGTATATAGTTCATGCCAATATACTTCATTGATTTCGTTGTTGTACGTGCTTGTATTGTCCAGTCCTTGAATTCGACATAATCTAATCCAAACATCCTGTGGCTGTATACGGACAGCAGCAACTACCCACGGCTGTATCCGGACAGCAGCAACTTCCTGTGACTGTATCCAGACAGAAGCAACTTCCTGTAGTTGTATCCCGACAGCAGCAACATCCTGTGGATGAATCCGGACAGCAGCAACTCAAGGTATAGTTCATGCCGGTATACTTCTTCATCGATTTCATTGTTGTACGTGCTTGTATTGTTCAGTCCTTGAATTCGACATAATCTAATCCAAGAACAATTGTTATGGTAATGACATGTTAGGGACTGAAAATACATGGTTTTAGAAACATTGGAAGAGAAGAGACTTAAACGGAACCCCCTTGTTCGGTTTGTTTCGTAGGAGAGAAGAAAAGGAATTATGGAGGGGTGGATATCACTCCTTCCCTCCCAATCTTTTAATTCCAATTCTCTTCTTGAAAATTTTCCCGTGCACAAGGTCATGGTAGTGTGGGCTCCACCCGTATATTCAATACGTTTTTTACAGGTTGATCCATTCGTTTATCTTCGTTTGTTTCCATAGTGATTAATCATTTCATTTCTCTCCAAAACCCCACCATCCATACTTATATAGTTGACTTTTCATGCCATTTAGATGGGTTGTGAAAATTAGGTCAACAAGCACTGTTTTTCTTTTGCTTTAGAAATAAATCAAATACTAATATTAAGAAGTTGATCGTATTCAGTGATGTACTTTTCATGGTCATCTTATATTTTCAGCGTTGTACTTTTCTGTTTTAGCACAAGCCCATAGTTCATTTCAAGGCTGCTAGTGCGAAAAACTAGTTTGAGCTCCTGATGCTATTATGAGTTCTTTTTTTTTTTTAATTGGCCCAACAACGTTTTCGGTTGGAGCGATACAGAGATCACATTGTTTACAGTTTATTTAGTGGAGAGAAAAGATATTATTAAAATTATTTCCCTTCAAACCCTATGAAACTTCGTTTTTATTGAGCTCTAAGTAAATCCAAGTCAAATGGTTTTGGATGAATAATTTCCTTTCAACTTTTTTCATCGTAATCACTCCTATCTAACAAAACATTAAACTAATCCATTCTTTTCTATTATTGTATTTCTCCTATTGATTAGCAAAATCTATTTTCTTCTTTCATAATCAGTCCATCTACGAGATAGAAGTTAATGACATTGAAGCTAACATGGACAATCCAACTTGACCATAAAATAATCCCTTCATGGACGTGAGAATTACGCCCTATTCAGTTGAATCTTAGCAAAATCATTTACAAAAAATCATTTCGGTTCCTCACTTTAAAAATCATTTACAATATGTAATTATAAACATTTAGTCGGCTTAATCAAGTCCTAAACTTATAGGAAAATATGATATTTCGGTCCTCACTTTTGCAGAATTCGCCAATATTACTACTCACATGAGCAATTTCGGGTCCTCACTTTTGGTTCATACAATTTGCATTTAATAAATAAAGTTTTTCTTTGTACGTTTGTTGTTGCATCACTAGCATCGTCAAACTTATATATTTATTTGGCATGAGCTCACTTATGCACAATGTCAAAGCTTATGACAGAGCAGTGATTGAAAACTGAAGGGAACCATACTTCATTTTGTTCCCTTTGCATTTCTTCCAGATCATCAAGCTCTTGATTGAATGTTCGACCGTACATGTAAAGAACTTTCAAGGTAAGACAGCTCTGGAAATCTTCCAAGAGAATCCCAACAGCGATCCAGATGTTGTGGAGAGGTTTCACCAAAAAGGACGTCAAGAAAGACGTTTTACTACTATAATTTCTCTATCACAGTTTTATAGCAGGGAACCAACCTTCCTTGAGAAGTACAGAAATTGGATTGGCAAGCTAGATAATTCCAGTCGCGAAAAAGTGCTTATAGTGTCAACCTTAGTTGCAGGTGCAACTTACCAAGCTGCGGTTGCTCCTCCGAAGGGATATTGGCAAGACTCCTCTCCAGATCCCCAAGCCAATTCCACTATTGTTACCGCCAATTCCAGCAGCATTGCTCTTGGAAAACCACATCAAGCCGGAGACCTTATCCTAAGTGGTGATCAACTATCCGAGTACAGGATAATGAATGGCATGGCTTTTTTCGCCTCGATTGCCGTAATCGGGGCCTGCGCTTTAACACTAAAGGACCGTCGTCTCGCCAGTGCCGCTGTTGCGCCTATAATGTTTCTCTGCTATTCTTACTCGGTTACGTTTAGACTCCAAATCCCCAAAACCAATAAGGCGGCAGAATTTTTCTCTAGCAACAGCTTTCCTTCTCTTTGGTTCGGCTGGCTTAGTCTCTTCATATACGCGGCGATAAAGCTCAGAAGAGATCCACGACGAATCGACGGGACGTGGAGACGAGTCAAGGATTGAAGGGTTCTAATTTCACAAGTAGTATTTACTTCTAACACTTCTTGTCGTTGGGGCATCTAATCTATGTTTCTTATTTTAAGGTTTGCAAGAATCCAACTTTGCTGCTTGTAATGGAGAGACATCCATTGATTCCTTCTCCCTGGAGACCTTTACTCTTGCTTGAATTGAGGACTTCGAATAGCTTTTTTCCTTATTCAATTTTATAAAATGATGAAGCGCGAGATGGACGCACAAAGCATACATGCACAAGTGCAAAGAGCGACATATCTTGATTTTGTATATTTTTTTAAGAAGAGATATACTAAGAATAAAGTTGCCACCACCTAACTTTTCCATCCGAAGAGGAAAAAATATAAATTTAGGGGTATTACTTAAAGATGTGCCCAAGACACTCAATTAAGCATGGGCTTTCCTAAACCCTTACCCGCGTGTTGTTTAGGTATTCCATGTTAAGTCAAATTAATGCTATGAGGGTTTTTAAATTAATATATTGAAAGTGTTTATCAAATAATAATTGAAATATAAATGCACAAATAACGACCGACTATTTGTCCTTAAAACAAAGCACAGCTTTAAGGGCTTGTTCAATTTTGAATAAAAAAAAAAAATTGATCAAAGATTGGCACATTTAAAAGAAAAATCCCTCAAGATCTAATTTCTAAGATTTTTCCTAATTTTTAGAAAAGATAAAATCTTTTTCCGAAATTTTTCAGATTTTTAAATTTTATTGATATTATATTACGGATCCTCCGCAACCGACTCGAGTCAGGACTGGCTCAGGTCCATGGCTGGACTGGGCTCATCTGAGCCCAGTCAGGCGACCCCAAAAAAAAATCTAAAAAAAAAAGGACATTAAGCCCGGCCTAGGATATCAACCAGCCTTAAACCACTAAACATTAACAAACAACAGCCCGGCCCACAAGCTAAACTAAGCTATAAAACAAAAAAATTGGCCCAACCAACTGGCCGACCGGCGAGCCGCCCGAATTGGCTCCGACCCGGATTTGACCCGACGGCCAGCACAGCCCTGACTCCTCTTGTGCCCCCGCTCATCACGGTCTTGACGGAGGAATTGGCTTTTCAACAGCAATTCAAGTATTAGCTATTCTTTCAGTTCATCAAGCTATCAATTGACATGCGAATGTAAATGTGAAGAACTTCCCTGGAATAGAACAGCTCTGACATCTTCCAAGTGAGTGCTCCATTTGATGAAGATGTTGCGGAGGGAGGTTAGGCCGAAGACCCACTTCTACCCTCTCTATTACAATTTTTTAGCAAGGAACTTTACTGTCTATGAGAAGTACTCATATGTTTTCGGCATCCAAGATGCGTCACTCGCAACATAATCTTTACAGTGACTACCTTAATTGCGACCGCCACATACCAAGCCGTTCTCAGTCCTCCGAGGGGATAATGGCAGGATTCCTCTTCAAATGCCCCCGCCAATCCCTCTGTCGTTACTGCCAATTCCAGCGGCATTGCCGTTCAAAAGCCAGATCAAGCCGGAAACATTATATTGAGTGGCTCCAATCTATATCTGTTCGTATATCTCAATAGCACGACTCTTTTCATCTCAATTGCCTCAATCGGGGTCGCTGCTTTTTCACTATGGCCCCGCACTCGCATCGTTTCGTTCTCTTTGACTATTATAACCGCTGCCTACTGTGTTTTCCTTGTAATTGAATTCCCCTAATCCGGTAGCTAATGCACATCCGAGTTTTATACCAAGTTGATGCCACAAGGAGACGGCTCAGCTGCATCCAAGGATCAAAGGACTAGTTCGCATGTGGGGTTTACTTTAACTACTCTTGTGGCGTGTGCAAAAATCTGTGTTCTAGCCTTGAGGTTTGCAATGGACAATCTTCTCATTAGTTTTAAGCAATGGACTTACCTATTAATTCCTTAAAGAAGGGAGCTTTTCCCTAATAAAACTTCATTACAATGACAGAAGCAGAAACGAAAAGCACTAAGTGGCGAATTGAAAATTTGAATGCCGAAACGTATGTACACCTTAAGCTAAGAGAGAAATATCTCGATTTTCTGTATCTCTAAAAGGTGAATTGTGTGATTTTATGAAACACAACAAATATTCAAGATTGTCCTTACCAAAAAAAAAAAAAAAAGAACAAATATTCAAGATTTTAACCCTTTTTTTCTAGAATTTACTACTCGACAGTAATAGAAAAAGAAATCCTAGGAATATAACGAAGCATAGCAAAACCTTTAAAAACTATTAGATCATGTGGGATCTTCCAATCAAAGATAAGATATCTTCGTGCATTTTAAAAATTAAAAATTAAAAACATTAATTTCAACTATCATATGCTAAATGAACATCCTAAACTATCTTGATTAAAGAAGCAAATATCAAAATTCAAAATCCTAATTTCATCCAATAAAAGGCATAATTCCAAACTTGAGGTGTCCCACGTCATTCTCACTTTATTGATAAAAG
>CM024529.1:17731683-17761127 GCA_014182385.1 Eucalyptus viminalis | reverse complement strand
ATTGGCACATTTTTAAAGAAAATCCTCAAGATCTAATTTCTAAGATTTTTCCTAATTTTTAGAAAAGATAAAATCTTTTTCCGAAATTTTTCAGATTTTTAAATTTTATTGATATTATATTACGGATCCTCCGCAACCGACTCGAGTCAGGGACTGGCTCAGGTCCATGGCTGGACTGGGCTCATCTGAGCCCAGTCAGGCGACCCCAAAAAAAAATCTAAAAAAAAAAGGACATTAAGCCCGGCCTAGGATATCAACCTAGCCCAACCACTAAACATTAACAAACAACAGCCCGGCCCACAAGCTAAACTAAGCTTATAAAACAAAAATTGGCCCAACCAACTGGCCGACCGGCGAGCCAAGCCCGAATTGGCTCCGACCCGGATTTGACCCGACGGCCAACACAGCCCTGACTCCTCTTGTGCCCCCCGCTCATCACGGCCTTGACGGAGGAATTGGCTTTTCAACAGCAATTCAAGTATTAGCTATTCTTTCAGTTCATCAAGCTATCAATTGGACATGCGAATGTAAATGTGAAGAACTTCCTGAATAGAACAGCTCTGGACATCTTCCAAGTGAGTGCTCCATTTGATGAAGATGTTGCGAGGAGGTTAGGCCGAAGACCCACTTCTACCCTCTCTCTATTACAATTTTTTAGCAAGGAACTTTACTGTCTATGAGAAGTACTCATATGTTTTCGGCATCCAAGATGAGGCCACTCGCAACATAATCTTTACAGTGACTACCTTAATTGCGACCGCCACATACCAAGCCGTTCTCAGTCCTCCGAGGGGATAATGGCAGGATTCCTCTTCAAATGCCCCCGCCAATCCCTCTGTCGTTACTGCCAATTCCAGCAGCATTGCCGTTGAAAAGCCACATCAAGCTGGAAACATTATATCGAGTGGCTCCAATCTATATACGTTCGTATATCTCAACCGCGCGGCTTTTTTCATCTCCGTCACCTCAATCGGGGTCGCTGCTTTTTCACTATGGCCCCACACTCACATCGTTTCCTTCTCTTTAACTATTATAAGCGCTGCCTACTTTGTTTTCCTTGTGATTGAATTCCCCAAATCCGATAGCTAATGCACATCCGAGTTTTATACTGAGTTGATGCCACAAGGAGACGGCTCAGCTGCATCCAAGGATCAAAGGACTAGTTCGCATGTGGGGTTTACTTTAACTACTCTTGTGGCGTGTGCAAAAAATCTGTGTTCGTAGCCTTGAGGTTTGCAATGGACAATCTTCTCATTAGTTTTAAGCAATGGACTTACCTATTAATTCCTTAAAGACCATAAAGACCTTTAAGATAGCTTTTTCCCTAATAAAACTTCATTACAATGACAGAAGTAGAAACGAAAAGCACTAAGTGGCGAATTGAAAATATGAATGCCGAAATGTATGTACACCTTAAGCTAAGAAAGAAATATCTCGATTTTCTGTATCTCTGAAAATGGGTGAATTGTGTGATTTTATGAAACACAACAAATATTCAAGATTGTCCTTACCAAAAATAAAAATAAAAAATAAAAACAAATATTCAAGATTGCAACCCCTTTTTTTCTAGAATTTACTACTCGACAGTAATAGAAAAAGAAATCCTAGGAATATAACAGAAGCATAGCAAAACCTTTAAAAACTATTAGATCATGTGGGATCTTCCAATCAAAGAAAAGATATCTTTGCGCATTTTAAAAATTAAAAATTAAAAACATTAATTTCAATTATTATATGCTAAATGAACATCCTAAACTATCTTGATTAAAGAAGCAAATATCAAAATTCAAAATCCTAAATTCATCCAATAAAAGGCATAATTCCAAACTTGAGGTGTCCCCACATCATTCGCACTTTATTGATAAAAAGCCAGACCTTAGGTATCCTTGAGTTTTTAAAATGTTGGTCATCTGGCAAGGCAAATCTACGATAATACTCTTGGAATTCAGAGCCATCTCCGTGAAATCAATCGAAATATTCTTGCTTTAGGAAAAGATCCCAACCAAAACTTCAACATTGATTCGTCAATTAATTCCGTAAATTTTCTGGTATGACGAAATCAATTCTAGATCTTATGCAATTCATTTGATTTTCTATCGCTTCAAATTTCTTTGTCAAAATCTCACATTTATTTAAATTTATATCAACATGAGAGTTGCTTTTCTCCATGATCATCCTTCCATCCTAATGGAAAATAAATGCTCACCCTGTGATTCTTCGCTTTAGCTCAAAATCCTCCGGTTCTTGGAAAGGAAATTCAAAAGAATTGCTCTCGAGGCTCGAGAACAATCTTATTAACGGAAACCATAGAAGTGTCAATCTGTTTTCAGTTGTTCTTACATATGATAACATGAAACTGGCTTGTTTGGACGAAAACTCGATCATCAAACCATAAAGATCACCGTCTTTCCCGTTAAATGGCACATTCAAAGCTATACCTGCTCTTTTTCGTTCAACCTGCACTTGATCCCACAAGAAAAAAAAATCATCTCTCTTCAATCTACAAGCTAAAAGATTTGCTCGTCAATGTAATGATGACAATTCTTGGCAGCGATCTACATGACAAGCTCCACTATGTCGACCGTCCGTCTATCCTACTAATGGCGACTATCATTAGTGCTACCTTGTCTTGGACAAATTTTTGCCCCAGTTTTGTGCAGGCTAAGAACAGCAAGCTTGCCGAGCCTCTGAAATCTGTTAGATTTTCTTTATAAATTTTACTGTATACGCTTCACTCGGACTCATAGTAGAGTAGTTCGGTGGGTTAGATTGTGTATATAGCTTCACCTAGCAGACTAGTGGAACAAGCATCGGTATTCTCAGGACTTTCCAGCATCATTTTGTCACTTGTTGGAGTCGGTACTTCACTTGAGTTTAGAGATGCGGGGTTCATCCTTAAGGAAAGTGTTACTGTTATTTTTAATGAGTTCTGCACATATATGTTGACTCCCTGATCATGATAGTGGCTATTTATGATATGCAAGACAATCAGTCTCATGTACTCGCCTCATCCTCTTGAGCAAGTGAAATTGGTGCCATGAGCATTTTGTTCACTGCACTTGAACCGCCATCTCAAAGAACTAGTTCATCAAGTGTTGCTTTTATGCAGTTCATTTTTGTTATTTAGAACGCTCTCTGTCTCTCCAGCTGAGCATTAAAATCCATCCTTTCATTATCATTTTCCTATCGTGGGCCCTTTATAACTGAAGGTTAGGTTTTTAATAGTCATGGGATATGAGGTTTTTAGACTAAAATATATTATCCATCCCCAAAATTAGCTAATAGCTCTGTTATTTAATTCCACGTATCACAATTTTCCGGAAAGAGATTAGCTAGTAACTCAACTTGAAGGCCTCTTGCACAACTTGGTGTCGCTGATGGAAAGGTACTAATCTCAACTTTTTTGGGAACCATTTCTTAAGAAGACGCAGTGCCATTAATCTCAGATTTGATGCAGATGTTTGTCATTGTTTATGCCCGTCCAGAAACTCCAGATTGCTCTTGTTCCGTCCGAGAAGGTACCCTATGACCATGCTATGAGATCTTTAGCTTGCCATGGACAATTTTCAATGGGGCCGGTACCCTTCATTAGTAGGGAAAATTTTGAACTCCTTTGTTCAAAGCTCTTTTTCATCCCCGAGAAGATTATTTTTCTATTGGGCTTTGCGAGTTCATTTCTGTCAACTCATTGATTCCTTATTGAAGTGCTTAGAAGAGGAAACTCGTCTAGACGACTCCTCTACCACTTGGAACCGATTCTTGGTGTATTATCCTCCTAGCTGCTAACTTGTCTTGGACAAGTTTTGAGCCCAAGTTTTGTGCAGGCTCAGAAAAGCAAGCTCGCCGAGCCTCTCAAAGATGTTCTGGCTGAACTAGTTTAGCTCAGACAGGTAATGGGATGGCCCAGCAGAGATCTGCAGTGAGATACTGCAGCTGCTGATTGACTGATAGACATGGCTTCTTCTCCAACCTTGCTTTTTCCTTGACACTGATTACCGCCTGGTATTCGATGTCAACCGCAGTTTTTTTTTCTTTCTTTATAAGTTTTATTGTTCTGCTGCTCTCGGACTCAGGGTAGAGTAGTTTTTTTTTTGGTCGAAAGGGTAGAGTAGTTTGGCGGGTTAGATTGTGTGTATATCTTTATACCTTCACCTAGGGAACAAGGAGCAGTATCCTCAGGACCTTACCGCATCATTTTGTCACTTAACGGAATCAGTAATATACTTACATTTAGAAATGTAAGGTTTATCCTTGAGGAAAGTGTTACTGAAATTTTTAAAATGTGTTGACTCCTTGAACATGGTAGTTGCTTTTTGGGATAATGACACAAATAGATGCTGAACTTTGGCCCAATATAATGTGATCCATGAATTTTTAATTTGTTTGATGTCGTCCTGAAAATTCATGTAATACAGGGACCAGATTATATAGGTTCCAAAAGTTCATTAACGATGCTGAACAAATTAAAAGTTCATGAGTCATATTACACATTGAGTTAAAGTTCAAAGATATATCAAACAAATTAAAAATTTATAAACCACATTGCATATTGAGCCAAAGTTTCAGGATCATTTGTGTTATTTTCCTTTGTTGTTTATGATATGCATGACAGTCCTCTCATGCACTCGCCTGTTAATTTTAAGTCGGTGAAGTTGGTACCCAGAGCATTTCGTTCCCTTTGAGTCGTTGAAGTTGGTGCCCGGAGCATTTCGTTCACTAGAGCGGAACCACCATCTCCATGGAAGTGTTCACTGAGTGAGGTTATTATGCTGTTCATTTCTATTCTTTAGCACCCTGTCTGTCCCTCCGGCTGAGCATTAAAAACCATCCTTTCACTATCACTTCCCATCATGCGTCTTTTACTCATATTAAGACAATCTTTTCTTTCTCAGCTTGTAATATTTGTATCATCCCTTGGCAAATTTTCATCGACATGCATCCCGAGTGCAAGGAGGCCATTACCAAAATTTTCAAATGAGCGATTGAGCGTGTGGCCCCACTGGCATTAATACACCTTAATCAAAGATTGTTTTAAATAAGAAATCAGACGCTGAGTCTGTTCGAAATCTTTAATTGGTACAATTTTGTCAGTGGCCCCTGTGATAAGGTGGTTTTGGCATTGACTCTTTTTTGTACCTTGAAAATCCACTCGTACATCAACATCTGCCGGCCAGGAGAGGGATTTTTTTGAGTTAGATAAAAAAAATGTTATCATAATAACCTTCATTAATTTAATTAAACATTATTAAATTTCTATAAATTTTCTCTCAATCGTTATTTTGTTTGGCTTTGCCGACTTTCCTCCAATTCGTCCTTCGCCACTTGCGAAGGCTAAGGATTGTTGTGTTCGTATGTATGTGAGAAATGATCTTGGCAAATCTGGCCAAGAGGAATCAATGCTCTCTTCCAAGTTTCGCTTTAGTTCGATGTTGCTTCTTTGTCTTCATTGTGAAGAAAGAGACCAGGTACAGAAATTAGCCGGTAGCTATGTTATAAATCTGTGATAAATCCGTTGCCTTTATTAAGATAAATGTGATCATCTTTCTCGTTTCACAGCTACATTACATGAATAACCCATCCCCAAAATTAGCTGGTAGCCATGTTATCTAATTTTGCAGTGTGGTTTTATTCTGATTTTCTAAAACAATATGTAATTATAATTCACGAGAGCATTCCTGAAATTTTTGGGTTAAAAGCTTTGAGATTGATAGTAAGTGGACTAT
Source organism: Eucalyptus viminalis (assembly GCA_014182385.1). Lineage (NCBI taxonomy): Eukaryota > Viridiplantae > Streptophyta > Magnoliopsida > Myrtales > Myrtaceae > Eucalyptus > Eucalyptus viminalis. Next base: position 17,755,404 of record CM024529.1, on the reverse strand, counting down.
TATAGCAGTCGTGTGATTTATTATAATGGAAAACTAAATTGTCAATTCATTAAAGAGGAACGAGTGACGAAAAACTACCGATAACTCATTGGTTTATTGATGTTGGATTTTAACAGGGATAAGTGTAGAATCAAGAGTTTTGGACAGTCGATTAATTGTGGTCTGAAATTATTATTTTTTCCAATATTGTTGGCTGTCATTTATCCCCAACTACTTGAAGTCGGGTCATTGTTTATGATTTAACCCGTAGGATCAATGACGTTGGCTGGTGGGTCTTTCTCTGTCAGACAACCTACATGCGAACTTTCGCAATGCGTGAGCCAAGTCGTCGAGATAATTTAAATTAATTGAAGAAGTCTAATTAATCCTAAGCACATAATTTGTGGTTTGAATTTTAGTATCTTGGGTGTCATTCTTCCTAGGAAAATTACCAAAAAAATCTAAAATCTATTATACGTAGAGATGGCAACTCAGTCATAAAATTTTTATTTTGTCAATTTAATTATAAACCTTTTAATTTTACTAATTTAGTCCTAATTTTATTGACTATTTACAAATTTAGTCATCTGGCTAATTCTGCCCTAATTTGCTAAAGTAGACGCCATATGTCTTATAAGGCACAATTGGTGGTTAACCGGCATTGACATTGACAATTTTTTTGTATGATGTATAATAATTTAAGATTTTTTGGATAATTTTCTCCATTTCTCTTTTAATACATGAAATTGCAGGGAGTAGCAGATGAGGTTGTCTTAATAAATCACAACTACACCCACCTGGTATGCAAAGGCGGTAATTAATTTAAATGTGAGGACGATAAGAATTCCAATGCTAGAATTCAATCGATCAATTGGAGTTTTTCCCCCTAAATTTTAAGTCTTCGAGTGGCCAAAACAAAACCTTAGTGATTTTGGATAATTTAGACTTCTTTGATCAATGTAAATTATCGTGGCTTACGAGTTGGGAATTTTCGCATGCAAGTTGTGTGACAGAGAAAGACCCACTTGTTGGAGAAATCCTCTAGAGTGTTTTGAAGCTGCCAAAATGTTTCTATCAGTCTAGTCTGGAAGCTGTGTAGACCCTTGTACTTTGAGTCTGAAGATTTTCAGATCACTAGACTCAGCACACAAGACTCAAGACTCAATACTATTCTCATTGCTAGTTTCTAATCTAGCGACGAAGGCGATCCAAAGCTAAAGTGTTTGGTTAAGGATTTTGTCTTATCGACTGGAGAAGATCTCTCGGCTGGATTTGATATAACGGATTATTTATTCGAAATCAAGATCGTTTGAAGATCCGATGATTGACGAAATATTCTTGGAAGGTTCTATTCTTGGAAACCAAGATCCCGATTGTATGGGCGAACAGATTGATGGGCTATCGACATGTTCCTTTAATAGCTCGAATGACCTTCTTAATTGATTACGTCCAACAGGAAGATTGGAAGAATTCCTTTGGTAAGTGCCAACGGGTATGATGGCATAAAGGAGTATAAAAAGAAGACGTTACAGTTATTCTAGGGTGTGCTCGATAGAGAAATTTCAGAGTCTGAAGCTCCTTGATTATTAGTCGATTCATATTGAGCGAAACTGTGCACACAAAGAGAGTCTATACTTAGTGATACCTTGAGAGAGTGTGGTAGATCTTCTACACCAAGAAATCAAGGAAGAACATCTTGTAATACCTCTTTGTTCATAGTGGAATCCAGCCGAGTGGGTGCGTCGCGAAAAGAGTGGAAGTAGGCTTGAAATAAGCCGAACCACTATAAACCTCGTGTTCAATTTTCTCTTCCCTACTCTCGCCTTACTTTGATCGTTGTTTGTTTATTGACAATGAAAAATTGTCTCATTTCTATCAACTTGTCTAGTATTGTGCGATTATCATTAGAAATTACTCGTTATACCTATTCAGCCCCCCTCTAGGTACTTATACTAGCCATATCAATTGGTATTAGAGCTCGTGTACTCACTTTATTTGAAGTGTTTTACTTCAGAGTAAAAGATCCATGGCTAGTATGCTAGCTCCAGGGCTGGTGGAAAGTCAAAGCAATACCAGACCTCCTTACTTTGATGGAAATGACTACAACATCTGGAAAAACCAAATGAAAGCATTTCTTCGATCAAAGGATCCTCTGGAATGGGACGTTGTAGAAAATGGAATCACTCCTAAAGTTGCATCCGTCTCAGAAAGAGGGGAAGAAACTGTTGAGACGAGCGGAATGTCTCAGGAAGAGATAATCAAGAGACAAACTTTTGATGCAAAAGCTATATATTCTTTATATTGTGCCTTGTCACCTACTGAATATAACAAAATATCTTCTTGTGTTACAGCAAAAGAAGTCTGGGATAGGTTACATATCACCTATGAAGGAATTGATCGAGTAAAAGAGACCAGAATCAACATCCTTCTCGGTCAATATGAAGCCTTCAAAATGAGACCTGGAGAATCTATAACTGACATGTTTAGCCGTTTTACAGAAATTGTAAATGGTCTTGAAAATCAAGGACAACCAATTTCTGATCCCATGAAGGTAAACAAGCTACTGCGTGGACTCTCCAAGGATTGGAATCACATAAAGACTTCAATAAGAGAGACGCAAAGAATCATGCCACTATCTGTCGATGAGCTGGTTGGAACTCTTCAGTCTTATGAAGTGGAACGAATTAACAAAGACGAAGATCCAAAAGGTAAGAAATCCATTGCATTAAAATCAAATGATGATTCTGATGTTACAGATTCTGAAGATGATATGGACGATGAGGAGCTTGCTCTCATGATAAGAAGATTCAGAAAGCTTAATAGAAAAGGAAGAAGATTCAACTCAAAGAAACAAAGCTTTCAAAGACAACAGACCAAGTCTGTTGATGATGATGAATCAAACAAAGATATAGTTTGCTTTGAATGTAAGAAAAAGGGACACATCAAACCCAATTGTCATATTCTAAAGAAGAAGAAAGGAAAAGCTGAAAAGTCTCGAAAGGCTCTTAAAGCCGAAACCCGGAGTGATACGTAATGCGGATAAAGTGATGATGAATATGCCAATTTTTGTCCGATGGCGCAATCGGACTCGACAGTGAATTTGAGGTAAGTAATTTTAAAATTCCTGTCAAGGTTTCTAAGTATTTTGATGAGCTGTGTTTTAGTCTTAAGACTTCTCTTAAAAAGATTTCCGAACTTAAAAAAGAAAACGATGTTCTAAAACAACAGGATAATGTGTTGAAAGAAAGAGTCAAATGTTTAGACATGAATGTTTCTACTCTTAAAGAAAGTGAAGAAAATCTTTTGAAAGAAAATGCTCTTTTAAAAATTGACTTATCAAATATTTCAAAGAAATTTTCAATAGGGTCCGAGAATTTTGAAAAATTCTTTCAGCTCAAAGACCTTATTTCAATAAGTCCGGTTTAGGTATGACTGCGGAAACTATTCCCTTGATTGATTTTCCTAAAGTAAAAGAAAGAATTAAGCAAAAACCCTCAAGAAAGGCCTACAAAAATCATTTCAAGAAGGTTTTTGTAAAGTCTGTAGGTCGAAATGCTCTCAGGTGTTCAAAGTGCAATAGCCCGGATCATTTTGAAAAAGAGTGCCCTATGGTTTGGAAACCTGTTAAGAAAACATGAGCTAATACTGTTTATCTTACTAACACCAATGGACCCAAGAAAATAGGGGTACCAAAGAAAGCTTGAGACTCTCTTTTAAATGCAGGTCTCCATCAAAGAAAAGGTAAAGTGGTATCTGGACAGTGGATGCTCAAGACATATGACAGGAGACTCAAATTGCTTTATAAAGCTCGTTCAAGTAAATGGTGGAAAAGTCTCATTTGGTGGAAACAGCAAAGGAAGAATTGTGGGATTTGGAACTGTGAAAATTGGAAATCTCACAATAAGTAATGTTTCCCTAGTAGAAGGGCTTAATTACAATCTTCTCAAGATCGCCCAACTATGTGATACTGGTTTTAAGATCTTCTTTCAAGAAGAAATATGTTCGGAACCAAAAAAGACTCTACTCGATCTTTCATGGGTCGAAGGCATGGAAATATCTATCTTCTTGGATGTGAAACCGGATGAATCGCGATGCTTAATTTCAATTCAAGACGAAGCAAGCTTGTGGCACATAAAGCTTGGTCACATCAATATGAAGCGGAAATAGCCAAAATCTCATCAAAGCAGCTTGTTCGTGGTCTACCCAATTTATCATACCAAAAGTCTGATTTATGCACTCCATGTATATTGGGAAAGCAGGTAAGAAATTCATTTAAGCCAATAAATCATGTCTCTACTAATCATGTACTGCAGCTGTTGCATATGGATCTCTTCGGACCTACCAGAACCCAAAGCATTGGAGGTAAGAAATATTGCCTAGTAATTGTGGACGATTACTCCCGATTTACTTGGGTATATTTCCTTGCGAGTAAGTCTGAAACCTTCTCGTATTTTGAAAAATTTGCTAAAAATGTTCAAAATGAAAAAGGATATGTTATTTCAAGTATAAGAACAGACCATGGAGGTGAATTTGAAAATCAAGATTTTACAAAATTTTGTAATGAATCGCTTCAAGCATATGTTCTCCTCTCCATACACTCCTCAGCAAAATGGAGTTGTGGAAAGAAAGAATAGATCTCTTCAAGAAATGGCTAGAACTCTTTAATTGAAAGTAAGATTTCTTCACAATTTTGGGCTGAAGTTGTTTCAACAGCGTGTTATATCATAAATAGAGTCTTTTTAAGACCTATTTTAGAGAAAACCCCTTATGAGTTATTCAAAGGTAAGAAGCCTATTGTTTCGTACTTTCATGTGTTTGGTTGCAAATGCTTTATATTGAAAAATGCAAAAGATCGAGTTGGTAAGTTTGAAGAAAGATCGATGAATGCATCTTCCTTGGATATTCTACATCAAGCAAAGCCTACGAGTCTATAACAAGAAGAGTCAATCGGTGGAGGAATCGATGAATGTCAAATTTCAAGATTCAATGCAAAATGAATCCGTCGACTCAACATGAAGAGTCTCGAACCTGCTCCGAACTCTCCAAAGCTTACAACTCAAGAAGCATCTTAGACTCGGAAGACCAGCATCAAGTTGTTCGTGAAGATTCAAGTAAAGAAAGAGATCATCAATCGACAAAATCAACCAAGAATCGGAAGCATAAGTCCAAACCATCCCAAAGATCTCATTATTGGCGAAATTAATGAAGGAATTCGCACCAGATCCAAATGGCGTGAAGAGTCTAGTGCTGTGGCACTTGTTTCTGAAATAGAACCCAAAAGCATAGAAGAAGCTTTATCAAATGAAAGCTGGATTGAAGCTATGCAAGAAGAGCTCAGGCAATTCAGTATCAATGATGTTTGGGAATTGACTCCTAAACCAAAAGGTAAATCTGTTATTGGAGCTAAATGGATTTTCAGGAACAAGATGAATGAAAAAGGAAAAGTCGTAAGAAACAAAGCAAGACTCGTGGCCAAATGATATACGTAAGAAGAGGGGATAAACTATGATAAGACCTATGCACCAGTAGCAAGGTTAGAAGCTATTCGATTATTGCTTGCTTTTGCTTGTTATAAAAATTTCAGGTTATTCCAAATGGACGTCAAAAGTGTCTTCCTAAATGGATTTATCCATGAGGAAGTTTATGTGGAACAACCACCGAGGTTTGAAGACCCAAAGAAACCGACTCAATCTTCGACTGAAAAGGCTTTGTATGGTTTAAAGCAAGCACCTCGAGCATGGTACGACAGTACTAAGTAAGTTTTTAATATAGAATGGTTTTGTCAAAGGTAAAGTAGATACTACTCTATTTATCAAAAAGGAAAACAAAAGCTTTTTACTTGTTCAAATATATGTGGATGATATTATTTTTGGATCCTCTAATGAAAGTTTGTGCAAGAAATTCTCTAAGTCTATGCAGGATGAGTTTGAAATGAGTATGATGGGAGAGTTAACCTTCTTTCTTGGACTTCAAGTAAAACAATTGAAGGAAGGAACTTTCATTCATCAAGAAAAATATGCTAATGATCTTGTCAAAAGGTTTGGACTAGAAAAGTGTAAAAAGACCGACATACCAATGTCAAGTTCTTTGAAGATAGATAAAGATGAAGAATGGAAGAAAGTTGATCAAAAGCTGTACAGGACTATCATCGGTTCACTTTTTTATCTTACTGCCTCTAGACCTGACATTTTGTTGAGTGTGTGCATTTGTGCTAGGTTTCAATCAGACCCTAGAGAATCTCATCTCAGTGCTGCGAAACGGATTATTAAATACGTTGCTTCATCTTCAAGCATCGGTCTTTGGTATCCTAAGAAGGGAGACTTTAATCTTCTTGGATATTCAGACGCAAATCTAGCCGGTTGCAGAGTTGATAGAAAGAGCACCTCGGGAATTTGCCAATTGCTTGGGAACAGGACAGTGTCTTGGTTTTCAAGGAAACAAAACACTATGGCTCTCTCTACAACAGAAGCAAAGTATGTAGCTCTTGGAAGTTGTTGTTCGCAAATTCTGTGGATAAAACAACAGCTACAAGACTTTGGAATTGAAGACTCATGCACTAAGATTAGATGTGACAACACCAGCGCAATCAATCTTACTAAAAATCCAATCCTTCACTCAAGGGCAAAGCATATAGAGATTCGACATCACTTCATTAGAGATCATGTTCAAAATGGAGAAATCTCGATTCAATTTGTTGAGTCAAAGAGCCAACTAGCGGATATATTCACAAAGCCTTTGGAGAAGAATCAATTCGATATCATCCGTTCCAGACTCAACATTTTGAAGCTTGAGGAAATCAAAGTCTAGAGACTCTCGAGACTCTCGAGACTCAATCATTCACGCCATAGACGTAAGTTGTTTTAATATTCAATCTCGAAAAGGTATGATCATTCGTTCGCCATATTTGATTTATCTTTAATTTCCGAGAAAAACGGAATCTTGTCTTTTCAAAAAGATAACCTCTATTTAAAAAGGCAGTTATCGTTTTTAAAAAGGGACGACTGTTCACTTTCCTTTATGTCGATTGGTTTTTCCTTTTTTAACTGGGTTATATACAGTCAGTTGTTTTCTTCGCTTAACTCCAAAACCCTAAAAAGGCGTTCTCCTCCCAATCCTGTCTCGACTTTGTGTTCATCTTCGAGAAAGTTGTCATATTTTCTTGGGAAAGCGAGTCAAGGAATCTTTCAACGACAAGAAACAATGTCTTCTTCTAGAAGGTCTTCAAGAATCGCAAGCAGGGGACCATAGAGAATGAGGGAGGGTCCTACCCATTTCGATCTCACCGAGGAAGAAGAGTTACCGAGACAGCAACAGAGCCCAATTCACTCTCAACCACATCAATCTCCACTATCTACCCCCACAGAGTGTGGGACAACAGCAATAGGAAGAAATAATCAAGGAAGCAGACCCTGTAAGAGTCCAAAAACCCTCTTTTATTTACAAGCTCTATCGTGCTTTGAAAAGCATAGGTACACCACTGAACTATGTGGACGCCTTCCTTAAAGACAAATGGTATAGAAATGAGTATATCTTTTTGCGACGGATGGAGGATTTGGGAATTGCTTCCAAAGGAAAGGCTAAGGAAGCACTTGCGAACATTCCAAGTGACCCTCGAGTAGGGGGATTTAATCCGACTGACGAGAATGACGATGATAAACTATTTAGTGAATTCCAACCTAGGATGGGTGTTGCTGCGAAGGTAAAGGGAAAAAGAACGGAATTGTTCAAATCAAAGGAACAGGAGGATCTGTTCTTCAAATTGTTGAAACGAGGGGTAATAAACCCTAGGAGCGTTGATTTTGATTTTCTGGATGCCATCAATGTGAACTTAAAGGAGAAGTTCAATCTTGCTTCAACTAGAGCAATTTTGTTCGACACCACGACGGCTATGCACAATTGACAGCATATTTCTATTCAAATCTCAGCTTTTTAGATGCGAATAGAATATCTTTCGTGTTCGAGACCAAGACTATGTGGTAGATGTGGACATGTTGGCAGACATAATTGGAGTTGAAAGAGGACGATATCAACCAATCAAGGTTTCAATCGCTTGTACCACACTCGGAACTCGTCAAAGACAGGGAGTACGAAGGAAGAATTACCTACACAAGAATGCATGCCATCAACATCTTACTTTTGCATAAAATCGTGATCAACCTGTCTCAAGCCAAAATCAACATCCAAGACAGACGTGTCTAACTCTAAGGCGAAATTGATGTACGCGATCAATTCGGGGAAGAAGTTCTCTCTCCTCACACCATTCTCTTCCACATGTACGAGCAATGGTGAAGGACAAGGGCCGCTTGCCTTACTCAGTCTTGTGACCAAGATCTTCGAGACACTTGAATATTGAACCTCCACATACTCTTTGTGTTCGACCTTGTGACAAAATGGTGGTGGGTTTGAAAATGCTGACAAAAATGCGTCTGAAAGAGCTTGATAAGGCAATGAAGAAGTTCAAAGTGAAAACTCCAGTTAAATCTCATCCAGTCTCTTCTGTGTCGAAAAGAAAAGGAAAGGAGCCCATGAATGCTCCATCCAAAAGAAAAGAGCTCTAATCTTAGAGGATGAAGATGAAGAGGATGAACTCACTATCTATCTCGCCTTGGCATTGAAAAGACTTCCGCGTTCTGTACCCGAATCAATGGAACGACAGGAGAAAGGAAAAGAAGCAGAGGAACAAGAACAGAGAGAAGTAGAGGAAACTGGAGAGAAAGAAAAAGAAGAAGAGGAGAAAGAAGTTGAAGAAGAAGAAGAAGAAGCAGTCAAAGAAAAGTCTGCAGATGAAGCTGGAGAGAAAGGTAATCAAGATTGTGCTAAGCATGACCATCACTCTTCCCCAATTGAGGCCTTAGAAATAGGGGGAGATGATGAGCAAGGAAGGACTACACCATATCCTTATCACAGTGAAGGTGTGAGTCGCTCGCAAGCAAATTCAGAAGATTTTCAGGCCTCTCAAATGCCTGAGAAAGGACATGACACCTCAACGCCACATTTGCGCGATTACACCGAAGTTCCATCATCTGCCTTTACTCCATCTAATAGAGCAAATGCCAGCACGCAGACGGACAATACCGCAGATTTTCGTCGTATCCTTGATCTTCTTCTGGAAATGCAGGCTCAAATATATGCTTTGGAATGTGAAATTCAAGTCATGAAGAATGCTGGACAAGCGTCTTCTGTTACCCTGTCGGATCAAATGCAAGACCTCGCTCATCAAATTCAAGCAAATGCCAAAGAAGTAGAGGTGACACGTTTACGGGAAGACTTGAAGAGGCTGGAAGGCTTCGTACAATCGATGGGAGATTTCCAGCTTGTGCGCGTTCCCAAGCAGACTTGACTCTTTCTCACCTTTTTAATGATGACAAAAAGGGGAGAATGACCAACTTTGAACCGAACTAAACTTTGACTTTAAATCTGTTTTTAATTTTAGTTTGTTTGGATACTTATTTTGAGTATGACTTGGGTGTGGTGGACTTGGTGAATTTGACTGACTTGAGTGTGTGGATTTGAAATTGACTGTTGCATTTATATCGAGTGTTATTGTATGGCTTTACTCATGAAAGACTAACCGATTTTCTGTGGATGCAGAATCTAGTTGAGTTATTAATCTTTATGAGATATCCATATTGCTTGAGTAATGTTTTTGCAGGTCAAAGTTGTTCAAATCTACATTAAAGTTTTGTCACCATAAAAAATGGGGAGATTGTTGGAGAAATCTCTCTAGAGTGTTTTGAAGCTGCCAAAACGTTTCTATCAGTCTAGTCTGGAAGCTGTGTAGACCCTTGTACTTTGAGTCTGAAGATTTTCAGATCACTAGACTCAGCACACAAGACTCAAGACTCAATACTATTCTCATTGATAGTTTCTAATCTAGCGACGAAGGCGATCCAGAGCTAAAGTGTTTGGTTAAGGATTTTGTCTTATCGACTGGAGAAGATCTCTCGGCTGGATTTGATATAACGGATTATTTATTCGAAATCAAGATCGTTTGAAGATCCGATGATTGACGAAATATTCTTGGAAGGTTCTATTCTTGGAAACCAAGATCCTGATTGTATGGGCGAACATGATTGATGGGCTATCGACATGTTCCTTTAATAGCTCGAATGACCTTCTTAATTGATTCTGTCCAACGGGAAGATTGGAAGAATTCTTTTGGTAAGTGCCAATGGGTATGATGGCATAAAGGAGTATAAAAAGAAGACGTTCCAGTTATTCTAGGGTGTGCTCGATAGAGAAATTTCAGAGTCTGAAGCTCCTTGATTATTAGTCGATTCATATTGAGCGAAACTGTACACACAAAGAGAGTCTATACTTAGTGATACCTTGAGAGAGTGTGGTAGATCTTCTACACCAAGAAATCAAGGAAGAACAGTACTGTAATACCTCTTTGTTCATAGTGGAATCTAGCCAGTGGGCTGTCAGTGCAGAAGAGTGGACGTAGGCTTGAAATAAGCCGAACCACTATAAACCTCATGTTCAATTTTCTCTTCCCTACTCTCGTCTTACTTTGATCGTTGTTTGTTTATTGACGAGGAAAAATTGTCTCATTTCTATCAATTGTCTAGTATTGTGCGATTATCATTAGAAATTACTCGTTATACCTATTCACCCCCTCTAGGTACTTATACTAGCCATATCACCACTAACCAGTTTAATTGTTCCTACGGGATAAATCATAAACTATGACCCACTTTCAAAAGAAAAGCCATTTTGGTTCCCATTTTTTTTTTTTTTTTTTTGCTTTTTGGGTAAGAAAAGCCCTATTTTCACTCCTTAAAAGTCATTCTCTTCATCTTTAAGAATTCTTCAATGATTTTGTGGACGTTGCTGTCGATTTCCTCCACAAAAGAGGAGAGTTTTGTCGTTGTGAGCTCTAAAGATCAAAGCGTGAGCGTCTTGGAAGAATCTACTCTCTCCAAATCTGCTTGCTTGCTTTGACTCTAGGTGTTTGCTCCAGAAAGTTGAGCGCTCTACAAGTCTACTCTCCTGTAGCACAATGGGCTTATCTAAATGTGATTTTATAATCAACTAATATTTATTTTGCAATTCTTTTTTTCCCGATTTAGAGTTAGATTTGGATTTTGGTGTTATTCTATCCCGATCTAGATATAGATCTGGGATTTACAAGGCGTTATTTGTGCTCTTTCAATTTATTGGGGTTGTTGTTATCTCTATACGGTAATAGTGTTGAGGACCCTAAACCTAGACACGTATTGCATTTTGGCATGCAGCTACTAGAAAGGGAAATCTTGGCATATGTTTATCACTAATGATGATGTGAGTTTCAGCGATTGGCCGTCGATTGTGCTATGATGCTATGACAAATCCGTTCTTAAGTAAGGAGTGAGTCTCTGCAGGTGGTATCAAGTTTATTCATTTTTTCGAATTTGCACTAGATGGCAACTCTCTGGATATGATTTTGTCTTGAAGTTATGTATCCCTCTTTCACGTGAAATGAACATTTTCCTTTCCACCAAAAAAAAACAGTGGCAAGAGTTCTTCAGCTTTAATGCTATAATCCAAAAAACCCTCGGGCATATGACATCACCACTGACAGAATAAAATCTTGACCTTACCCCGGCCACACTAGTGCTCCTCACATGGATTCAACGGATTGTCCCGAAGATGGCTGAGGAAATTTAGCTCAGATGTCATTCCACGAAGAAATCGAAAACGAAACCCAACATATAGAGTACCTCAGAGTAGAGAGGAGAGTGGCGAATTGCGAACGAAGTCGAGATCGAGGAGAGCGGGTAACTAAGAAGGAGAAATAAGAGAGGGAGAAATGGGAGAGAGGGGGGGGAGGGGATGGCATCTGACACAAGAGTACGAAATCAACTTGGGATTAACAGTGAATCGGTTGAAAGCGGTTCAATCCTAGAACTAAGTCTTGGAAGGCCGGTTTTTCAGTAAAATCGATTGGTTCAGGGTATGGAATTGGGAATCGAATTAATCAAAGACCAATTCCCAATATTTTTATCTGAAAATCAAACTGATTCTCATGTGAGCTAGCTAATTCTCGAATTAAACCGATCCAAATTGTGGCATCCCAAAATTCATAATGACCTCTAGATACATTAAAGTCTATGAATAGGTGATGGAAGAACCATCAAGTTATGGCCATTTAATCCATAATTTGCAATAAGATTTATGGCCAAGCTTTTAATGGATAATTATGTGAGAGGAAAGAAAATCCTATCATTGGCCATGTGTTTTATAAATTGGAATTTATGGATTTATGATTTCAAGTTTTATGGCCATATGAAATTGTAATTTAGTATTTATATAAGTGGGGATTTAAGGTAAATTATTAAAAGTAAAAATGGACTTATTTAAGAAAATTTTGGGCCATTTAAGTTTGGACTTTAGGCCCAAGTGAGATGGGCCTAAAGTGGGCCATAAGCCTGGCCTCCAAGTGTCTTCAACAAAGGAGACACTTGTCTCCTTCTTAGGGACAAGTGTCCCCCATACAAAATAAGAATGCATGCATATACAACCAAAAAGAGAGAGAGAGAGAGGGAGTGGTCGGTCTAGGTGCCGAGAGAGAGGAGAGAAAGAGAGAAAGAGAGGAAGAGAGGAAGAGAGAAAGGAAGGAGCTCGCCTGTCGCCGCCCGCACGCCATCCATCCGTCGCCGGTGTGCCGTCCGTTTGCTGTCATCCGCTTGATCTTAGAGGCAAGTTGGGATCCACTTCCTACTCTTGCATGTGTGTCTTGCATGTGTGTTTGGAGTGGTGTCGAATTTTGGGTGGTTAGGAGTGAGAAACCGGAGCTAGTATGTTTTGTTTGTTGAGATAGCTTGCTGTTTTCGTCTATATCGCCTGACCCAGAAACTTGTAGAGGCTTGCATGTGTGTTTCGAGTTGGATTTTGACTTCGATCCCTTCATGAAAGTTGTAGAAAATATCTTAAATTACAACATAATAAAATTTTGGACAAAATGGTGGAGATTTAAGGGGTCAAACCCTCATCCTACGGAGACACTAGATCTGGAACTGTTTTGCTGACCTTTTGGTAGATTTGTGGTTGCATGTCGATTTTTATCAAGAATCTATCTTTGACTTCTTCATGAAACTTGTATAGAACATCCTAAATAATAACATATTCAAATTTGAAGTAAAATGAGCAAGTGTAGCCTAGTGAATCGACTTACTCTTGAAGACGGTAAATCTGGAGACACGGTGCTGGACACCCGAGACTTCATGGACCCATATGGTGACTATTATTTGGAAATTTGACTTAGATCCCTTAATGAAAGTTGTAGGGACCTCTTGAAGTAAAACATATCCAAATTTCAGAGGAAACGAAGAAGAATAAGTGGGTGAAAACTTGATATTTTGGTGACAGCTATACTGGACGTTTCGGTGCGAGGACCAGGAGCTTCGTATGTTTATAGAAAATTATCTAGAATGAATATGGCCTATATTTCTTCATGAAAAACCTACGTTAGTGTCTTGACTATAACCGGGTAAAATTTCATATGGATATTTAAGTTATGGATGATTGTGTCTTGCTGCATGTATGCTGATGATTGGAGATGCATGTATGAATCAAAGGATGAAAGTGATCTTGTTTGCCATTATATCACGTGACATGCTGTGTTGAGACATAAATTGGTGAACATGAACAATGATAAATGAGGAAACGGTTGGAGGCGGTTGAAAATGCCCTGGGAGTATCAGGATGCCCGGAATGATTGGGTGCCGGAAGCCTTGAAGGTTTATGCCCGAGGGGATGCCTCGTGATGCCAGTTGGGATGCGAGATGCCCAAAATGTGGGGGTGCTGGATGCCCGGTGGCCTAGTGGCGTAATTCCAGAGGGTCCTCGGGAGTTTCGAGATGCCCGGCTAGGGAGTGTAAATTTCGGAAGCCCTGGAGGTTTGTGCCCAAGGGGATGCCTCGTGATGCTAGTTGGGATGCGAGATGCCCGGAATGTGGGGGGCCTTAATGCCCGGTTGTATTTTGAATACATGCCCGAAGGTTACTCGTGATATCTGGTGGGATGCGAGCGATGAATTGTGAGATGCAAACATTGGTCACTGGAAAGAAAAACTGATGAGATCCTTGTGAACGATAAGAATTAAAAATGAATCATGTGCATAACCCGCAAGATCTTCTGCTCATAGGACATGTAGCATAACCCGCATCGCAATAGGCTGTCATTTCCATGTTGCATTTCCAAGAAAGAAGTATTCCCAATCCTAGGCATGTCTTCAAATATCTCACAATTTTCAAAGCTGCATTCATGTGAGATTGTTTTGGGCTGTGCATGAATTGGTTGAGAGTCTGTACTACATAGCAGATGTTCGGCCTCGTCATGGTAAGGTAGATAAGTTTCCCTACGAGTCTTTGATATCCTTATGGATCTTTCATTACTGGATCATCAGAAGAAAATACTCCAATATCATAGTCAACTGAAGTCAGCTTGGCATTTTGCTCGATGGGGATAATGGCAGGTTTGCAACTTGACAATCCTGTTTTTGATATAATCTCCAGTACGAATTTCCACTGGCTGAGTGAGATTCCCTGATCTGAACGAGCTATCTCAATTCCGAGAAAATACTTAGGCGAGCCTAAATCTTTGATATGGAAAGTGGAATGCGGATATTCCTTTAGATTCTTGACAGCAGAGCCATCATTGCCCATGATGAGTATGTCATCAACATAAATCATCAAATAAATAGAAGACATACCTTTCCTCCAAGTGAACAATGCATAGTCATATTTAGATTGTTTGAATCCAGCAACCGTAAGAGGACCGTTCGATCGCCCAATATATTCAAGATGGCTAGGGTTCTCCTCGAGAAACCCTAGTTCCACCCCTTTCTGTCCTCTTCCTCCTCTACTCCTCGATGAAGATTGAGCTAGGGTTTTTGCCGCCAACGCCATTCCATCTCTGCCTCTATTGTAATCTGATGTTCTCTGTTGATTTTCTTCTTGCACGGCCAATTGATAGATTCAGCCAATGCTCGGTAGGGGCTCCATAGTCAAGATCTGGGAGCGGAACGAGAGGTAAGTCTCGTTGAGTATGAGCAGAAATCTTGTCGCATTTTCCCTTTCGCGCATCCGTTTGTATTGCTGTAGAATCGGCTCGGGCCAGTTGAACTTTTCTTCGACTACCTCGAGTTCATTCCATAAAGCCGAAAGTTTATTTTAGATGGCTACAATGGACATGTTTCCCTGTTTAAGCTCCGAGATTTGTTGTGTTAATGAAAAATTCTTGACTTGATCAAGTTTTCTAAACATCTCTTTGATATTCTCCCACATCTATTTTGAATCCTCCGTCGAAGGGAGTCCGGCTGCGACTTCAATTGATATGCAATTTCCAATCCACGTTCTAACCAACTAGTTGCATTTCCTCCAAAATCGTGCCATCCTTTCGTCGGTTGGAATCGGAATTGTCCCATTGAGAAATCCATCTTTATCTTTTGTTACAAGTGCCCGTCGAATTTCTCACGACCAGCTCGAGTAATTGTCGGCACCAGTCAATTGCTGGTTGATAAGCTTCAATTCCGGCCCGTTGGCATTAGTCGTGTGAAGCGGGTCGCCTGGTTCCGGTCGAGCACCAGCAACAAAACAATGATAGGGAAAAATTCTGGGTCTGAGATTCGGTCCGGTTCCTTGACTCGCATAACCCACACTAATTGTCATGCATATCATAAGAAGCAACTCGATTCCTCTCTCTCTCTCTCTCTCTCTCTCTCTCTCTCTCTCTCTCTCTCTCTCTCTCTCTCTCTCTCTCTCTCTCTCTCTCGATTCCTCTCTCTCTCTTTCTCCTTTTTATTTTTGACTAGGTCAAAGCCCATATTTTACATGTAACTCTTTAAGACAAACAGTGATGGTCACAATCCTTGGTGGTAATCTTTATGTCAAGCTCCACCATGGTTGTACTACTTAAGCTCAAACAGGCGACGTGCTACACAAAGATACTGCTGTTGCTGATTGACTGTCATGGCTTCTTCTCCATTCTTGCTTTTCCTTTGATACTGATTCCCGCCTGGTATTTAATGTTACCTGCAGGATTTTCTTTAAAAAGTTTACCGTATTTGCTGCCCTCAGACTCAGTGTAGAGTAGTTCGATGGATTAGATTGTGTGCAAAGAGCTTCACCTAGCAGAGAGCAGCGGTATCCTCTGGACTTTCCAGCATCACTTGTCAGACTTGGTACTTTACTTGAGTTTAGAGATGCAGGGTTGGTCCTTAAGTGTTACTGATATTTTTAAAGAGTACTTTGCATGTGTCGACTCCCTGAAGGTGATAGTTGCTTCTTATGATATGCATGACAATTAGTCTCACATTCTCACCTTGTCGTCTTGAGCCAGTGAAGTTATTGCCATAAGCATTCTGTTCGCTGTACTCAAACCGCCATCTCAATGAAAGAGTTCACCAAGTGATGCTTTTATGCAGTTCATTTTCATTCTTTAGCACGCTTTCTGTCTCTCCAATTAAGCATTAAAATCCATCATTTCACTATCATTTTCCTATCATGGGTCTTTTATAACTAAAGGTCAGGTCTTAATGGTCATAGGCTATGAGGTCTTTAGATGAAAACATATAATTTTGTGTTATGATTATATTTATTTTTTCTAAAATAATATGTAGTTCACGAGAATTCCTTAATCTTTTGGATTAAAAAGCAGATGAACTATTATAGTTTTTAGGAATGATTAGTTTCAAGATAGAAAAGATTCAAAGCTTTGTAATTAAAAAGCAAATGAACTATTATAGTATTTAGGAGTGATTAGTTTCAAGATAGATAGCTTCCAGACTGAAAATATGGAATCTATCCTGTTAAAGCTGATTCTCAGTTTTTGAAACTAGAAACCGCACCAGCCCTAAAACTAGCTTGTAACCTAACCAGCCAATTTCACGGCAAACCTGTTAACCAGCCTGCATCTTTTTTATTTTTTTATTTTTTATTTTATTTTTTTCGTACTTAGTTTTTTCTTTTGGGTCAGGTTTCTCATACCTAGTTCAAGGAAGATAATATACGGACGCAGCTACAGTTCATCCTTCACAAGAGATCCAAGTATTCCCTCTAGCAAAGCCAATCCCATGGGTCCATTAAGGTTTAGGATGCTGTCGAGGATTGTTATCCACAGCTATCAATTCACCTCAAGCACCAGATCGTCAACTTTATCCCCTCCCCTCCATTTTCTTTCTTTTCTCTACCACACGTTTTCCCTCAATTCATCCTCACGCCAGCATCACACCATCCATAATTTACCTCCATCACTCCATCATCATCCCATCTTCACCATCATCCACCATCAGCCCCCACCCTCCTCACGCCATATTCTTCATCTTCGCCACTCCACCGCAACCTCACCACCAGCGGCTTCCCCTCCTCAAACAATGGCCCTTCAAGAAGCAATAGCAGCTGATGATGTTAATCTGCTATACAGATTAATTGAGGGGGACATATATCTCTTAGATCAACGATCCGAGGGCCCCTTCCCAAATACTCCACTGCACCATGCTGCAGACCAGGGGAAAACTAAAGTGGCAATGGAGATAGCCACCTTGAAACCATCGTATGCTCGAAAGCTGAATCGCGGGGGTTATAGTCCCATGCACTTGGCTTTGCAAAATAAGCATTATCATCTTGTGAGGGCATTGATGACCCTCCATCCCAAGTTGATTCGAGTCCGAGGACGAGGTGGGATCACCCCTTTGCACTTTGTAGCCAGGAAAATAGGAGACGATGAGCAAGAGAACATGGAGCTCCTAGATCTCCTGGCAGAATTCCTATTTGCTTGCAAATCGTCTATCAAAGACTTGACGAACCAATGCGAGACTGCAATTCACATTGCCGTTAGGATGGGCAACACAGAAGCATTCAAGGTTTTATTTGGATGGCTTAAGCGAGTTCATCTAACAGAAATCTTGCACTGCAAATATCAATATGGTGACACCGTCCTACATATTGCTACATCAGAAAAGCAGCCTGAGGTATAGTTCATTGATTTCATGGTTATCCATGCTTTTATTGTTCGATCCTTAAATTCAACAAAACCTTATCTAGGAACAAATATGATGGTAATAAATTAATGTTCTTGAAAACATTCTGAATGAGGAGAATTGAAAGGGACCATCTTTTTTAGTTTCATTTGTCGGAGAGAAGTGAAGGAATCAAGAGGGATGGTTATTACTCCTCGATCCTTCCCTGCCAATCTTCTTCTTCCACTTCTCTTTGACAATTTGCCCGTGCAATTGGTTAGGGAAGGGTTGGCTCTACGGTTCTACCCTAGTATTCAGAGCAGTTGTCACACAGGTGGATGCATTCTTTTTATCTTCATTTGTTTCCTTAGTGATTAACCTAATCATTTCATTTCTCTCCAAATCACTCACCATCCAAAAATATAATAGACTTTTTATGCCATTCAGATGGGTTGTAAAAATTAGATCAACAAGTAGTGCTTTTTATAATTAAAAAGTCAAGTACTCATATTAAGATAGTGATTATATGAGTATGTCGATTGTTTTTAACTGTTTTCATTTAATTTAATACACACATATCGGCATGTTTGAAAAATTAAAGTGAGTGCTTGAAATAACAAATTTGGCAATGAATGAGATTAAATTTGTATTAGTATATGACTTAAAAGACTTGATTTAGCCAAAACATTCACTTAATCTAATAATCAATTGATAGTAATCAAAATCTTCCCAATTATATAGTTAAATTTATTGATAGTAACAACAATTTCATGTTTGGTAAGAAATAAATCAAATTTAATTATGTATTTTTAGTTATTAAGAAACAATTTTTTGTTTCTATCGTCAGCATGTAAGATTATCAATACTAGTGCTTACTTTTCAATTTTATCAAAACAAGCCCATAGTTTCACTTCAAAAGTGGGAAAACTATTTTTAAGCTTGTGATACTTCCAATTTGTGTTTATTTTAATTGGCTTAACAAGGATTTGGTTAGAGGATATAGAGGAAAAGGAAGAAAAGAAAGGCAGTCATATAGAGAGATCACCTTTTTTATAGTTTATTAAAAGGAAAGAAAAGCTAGGATTAAAATTGTTTCTTTTTGAACCCCAATAAAATAATTTCTTAGTGTGCTCTAACTCTTTTCAGGTTGGATAATTTTTAACGAGTAACTTCTTCCAACTTGTTGTGTTAGTCACTCCTACCTAATATGATGATTACTTAATTCATTGTTTTCTATTATTTCATCTTTCCTATGGATTAGTAAAATCTCTTTCCCTCTTTCAAAATCAGTCCTCCCAAAGATATTGTACGAGATGGAAGTTAGTGAAATGGATCCTAACAAGGACAATCCGACACAATCATAGGATAATCAATTTGAGAACAAGAATATCACGCATAGAGGATATCTATATGGACACACGCACACACCTGTCTAAGGTAGTCTTTCTTTCATAGCCAAAACCATTTGTACAAAATATAATTAAATCCCAAGCCTTTCGGTTAATGTTATTAAGTCCCAAACTTTAATGAAAAATCATAACATTCGGGCCATCATCCTAACTATCACGTGAATAATTTCTAAGTGAAAAGACTAAATTGCACTTCTTGAAAAAGATTGTGGACTTCATTATATTGGTTCATACAATTTGCATTTAATAAATAAGGTTTTTCCCTTTTTGTACATTTGTTGTTGCATCACTAGCATCGTCAAACTTACATATTTATTTGGCATGAGCTCACTTTATGCACAATAGCAAAGCTTATGACAGAGCAGTGACTGAAAACTTAAGGGAACTATACTTCATTTTGTTCCCTTTGCATTTCTTCCAGATCATCAAGCTCTTGATTGAATATACAACCGTACATGTAAAGAACTTTCAAGGTAACACAGCTCTGGAAATCTTCCAAGCGAATCCCAGCGGCGATCCAGATGTTGTGGAGAGGTTTCGCCAAATAGGACGTCAAAAAAGACGTTTTACTACTATAATTTCTCTATCACAGTTTTATAGCACGGAACTAACCTTCCTTGAGAAGTACAGAAATTGGATTGGCAACCGAGATAATTCCAGTCGCGAAGCAGTGCTTATAGTGTCAACCTTAGTTGCAGCTGCAACTTACCAAGCTGGGATTGCTCCTCCCAAGGGATATTGGCAAGACTCCTCTCCAGATCCCTGCCAATTCCACTATTGTTACCGCCAATTCCAGCAGCATTGCTCTTGGAAAACCACATCAAGCCGGAGACCTTATCCTAAGTGGTGATGAACTATCTGTATACACGGCGTGGAACAGCATGGCTTTTTTCGTCTCGATTGCCATAATCGGGGCTTGCTCTATAACACTAAAGGACCGCCATTTCGCCAGTTCCGCCGTTTTGCCTATAATGTTTCTCTGCTTTTCTTACTCGGTTACGTTTACACTCCAAATTCCCGCAGTCAATAACGGGGCAGGATTTTATCTAGTAACAGCTTTCCTTCTCTTTTGGCTCGCCTGGTTTTGTCTCTTCTTATGCGTGACGATAAAGCTCAAAGGAGATCCACGACAAATCAACGCGACGTGGAGACGAGTCAAGGATTGAAGGGTTCTAACTTCACAAGTATTAATTACTTTTAACACTTCTTGTCGTTGGGGCATCTAATCTATGTTTCTTGTTTTAAGGTTTGCAAGAATCCAACTTTGCTGCTTGTAATGGAGACATCCCTTGATTCCTTCGTCATTGGAGACCTTTACTGTTGCTTGAATTGAGGACTTGGAATAGCTTTTTTCCTTATTCAATTTTATAAAATGATGAAGCGCAAGATGGACGCACAAAGCATGCATGCACAAGTGCAAAGAGCGACATATCTTGATTTTGTATATTTTTTAAAAAAAGAGATATACTATGAATATAGCTGCCACCACCTAGCTTTTCTGTTCGAAGAGGAAAAGACAAAAAATTAGGGTATTACTTAAAGACATGCCCAAGGCACTCAATTAAGCATGGTCTCTCCTAAACCCTTACCCCACATGACGTTTAGGTATTCGCTGTTAAGTCAAATTAGTGCTATGAGGATTTTTAATCAATATATTGAAAGTGTTTATCAAAAAAAAATTGAAATAGAAATGCACAAATAATGACCTACTATTTGTCCTTAAAAACAAATCACAACTTTAAGGGCTCGTTCAATTTTCAATGAAAAAAATTGATCAAAGTCTATGGCACGTTTTAAAAGAAAATCCCTCAAGATCTAATTTCTAAGCTTTTTCCTAATTTTTAGAAAAGATAAAATCTTTTTCCGAAATTTTTCAGATTTTTAAATTTTATTGATATTATATTACGGATCCTCCGCATCCGACCTGAGTCAGGACTGGCTCAGGTCCATGGCTGGACTGGGCTCATCTGAGCCCAGACAAGCCACCCCAAAAAACAAATCTATAAAAAAAAAAAAGGGGACATTAAGCCCGGCCTGGGATATCAACCTAGCCCAAACACTAAACATTAACAAACAGCAGCCCGGCCCACAAACTAAACTAAGCTTATCAAACAAAAATTGGCCCAACCAACTTGCAGACCGGCGAGCCAAGCCCAACTTGGCTTCGACCCGGATTTGACCTGACGCCCAACACAGCCCTGACTCCTCTTGTGCCCCCCGCTCATCGCGGCCTTGACGGAGGAATTGGCTTTTCAACAGCAATTCAAGTATTAGCTATTCTTTCAGATCATCAAGCTATCAATTGGACATGTGAATGTAAATGTGAAGAACTTCCCGAATAGAATAGCTTTGGACATCTTCCAAGTGAGTGCTCCTTTTGATGAAGATGTTGCGAAGAGGTTAGGCCGAAGATTCACTTCTACCCTCTCTATCACAATTTTTTAGCGAGCAACTTTACTGTCTATGGGAAGTACTCATATGTTTTCGGCATCTAAGATGAGGCCACTCGCAACGTAATCCTTATAGTGGCTACCTTAATTGCAACCACCACGTACCAAGCCGTTCTGAGTCCTCCAGGGGGATAATGGCAGGATTCCTCTTCAAATTCCCCCCACCAATTCCTCTGTTGTTACTGCCAAGTCCAGCGGCATTGCCGTTGAAAAGCCACATCAAGCTGGAAACATTATATTGAGTGGCTCCAATCTATATACGTTCGCATATCTCAACAGCACGGCTTTTTTCGTTTCCGTCGCCTCAATCGGGGTCGCTGCTTTTTCACTATGGCCCCGCACTCACATCGTTTCCTTCTCTTTGACTATTATAAGCGCTCCCTACTGTGTTTTCCTTGTAATTGAATTCCTCAATTCCGATAGCTAATGCATATCCGAGTTTTATACCGAGTTGATGTCACATGGAGACGGCTCAGCAGCATCCTAGGATCAAAGGACTAGTTCGCATGTAGTGTTTACTTTAACTACTCTTGTGGCATGTGCATATAATGTATGTTCGTAGCCTTGAGGTTTACAATTGACAATCTTCTTATTAGTTTTAAGCAATGGACTCACCTATTAATTCCTTAAAGACCATAAAGACCTTTAAGGGAGCTTTTTCCCTAATAAAACTTCATTACAATGACAAAAGCATAAGCGAAAAGCACTAAGTGGCGAATTGAAAATATGAACGCCGAAACATATATATACCTTAAGCTAAGAGAGAAATATCTCGATTTTCTGTATCTCTGAAAAGGGGTGAATTGTGTAATTTTATGAAACACAACAAATATTCAAGATTGTCCTTACCCAAAAAAAACAAAAAAACAAAAAACAAATATTCAAGATTGCAACCCTTTTTTTTCTAGAATTTACTACTCGAGAAAGTAATAGAAAAAAAAATCCTAGGAATATAACAGAAGCATAGCAAAACCTTTAAAAACTATTAGATCATGTGGGATCTTCCAATCAAAGATAAGATATCTTCTCATTTTAAAAATTTAAAATTTAAAACATTAATTTGAACTATTATATGCTAAATGAACATCGTAAACTATCTTGATTAAAGAAAGAAATATCAAAATTCAAAATCCTAAATTCATCCAATAAAAGGCATAATTCCAAACTTGAGGTGTCCCCACGTCATTCTCACTTTATTGATAAAAAAGCCAGACCTTAAGTATCCTTGAGTTTTTAAAATGTTGGTCGCCTGGCAAGGCAAATCTACCATAATACTCTTGGAATTCAGAGCCATCTCCGCGAAATCAATCAAAATATTCTTGCTTTAGGAAAAGATCCCAACCAAAACTTCAACATGGATTCGTCAATTGATTCTATAAATTTTCTCGTATGACGAAATCAATTCTAGATCTTATGCAATTCTTTTGATTTTCTATCGCTTCAAATTTCTTTGTCAAAATCTCACATTTATTTAAATTCATATCAACATGAGAGGGGCTTTTCTCCATGATCATCCTTCCATCCTAATGGAAAAGAAATGCTCACCCTGTGATTCTTCGCTTTAGCTCAAAATCCTCTGGTTCTTGGAAAGGAAATTCAAAAACTTCAACTTCTTGCTCTCGAGGCTCAAGAACAATCTTATTAACGGAAACCATAGAAGTGTCAATCTGTTTTCAGTTGTTCTTACATATAATAACATGAAACTGGCTTGTTTGGACGAAAACTCGATCATCAAACCATAAAGATCACCGTCTTTCCCATTAAATGGCACATTCAAAGCTTTACCTGCTCTTTTTCGTTCAACCTGCACTTGATCCCACAAGAAAAAAAAAAATCGTCTCCCTTCAATCTACAAGCTAAAAGATTTGCTCGTCAATGTAATGATACAATTCTTGGCAGCGATCTACGTGGCAAGCTCCAATATGTCGACCGTCCGTCTATC
>CM024529.1:17701425-17731583 GCA_014182385.1 Eucalyptus viminalis | reverse complement strand
CAAGATTCGGTATTCAAGTTTGAGGTAGGTCACCTTTCAAGTCTTATGGCCACCCTCAGAATTGAACCGGATGTCTAGGTCAGAATCAAGCTACTCCAATCGACAAATCTAGATGTACAGAAAATCCTACAAGTGGACATTGAGAAAAGAAAAGCTGACCTTCAGTTTTTTAATGAAGGAATATTGAGGTTTCGAGGACGTTTGGTTGTACCGACGATGTGGAGCTTAGAGAGGACATTTTATCTAAAGCGCATAGTAGCAGTTACAACATCCATCCTGGAAGTACTAAAATGTATCGAAATTTGCGTCAACACTATTGGTGGTCAGATATGAAGGTAGACATCGCCAAGCATGTCGCCAAGTGTTTGATGTGTTAGCAAGTCAAGGTGCAACATTGCAAGCCGAGAGGATTTCTGCAACCTTTTGCGATCCCAGATTGGAAATGGGATTATATCACGATGGATTTCGTGACTGAACTACAGAGGAGTCAAAGAGGAAATGATTCGATTTGGGTGGTAGTCGACAGACTGACAAAGTCAGCTCACTTCATTGCAGTTCGAAAGGACCTGAGTTTGGATAGACATGGGGATCTTTATGTGCGTCAAGTAGTTCGAATGCATGGAGTGCTGGTGACGATAACATCAAATAGAGACTCGAGGTTTACCATCGCTTTTTGGAAGAGCTTGCAAAGTGCTTTAGGTACCAAGTTTCAGTACAATACGACATATCATCCTCAGACGGATGTCCAGAGAGGACAATTTAGACCCTTGAAGATATGCTAAGAGTTTGTGTACTAGATTTCAAAGGAAGTTTGGAAGATCAGCTTTATCTGGTGGAACTTGCCTACAATAATAGTTATTAGCAGAGCATCCAGATGGCTTCTTTTGAAGTGTTGTATGGCAGAGTGTGTTGAGATGAAGTGGGCGAGAGAAAGATTACAGGCCCAGTGTTGGTCCAGCAGTCAGTAGATGCCATGGCAGTAATCAGAAACAAATTAAATACTGTGCAGAGCAGACAAAAAAGATACGAGATAAGCGCCGGAGACCATTGGAATTCCAAGTTTGTGATCACGTTTTTCTGAAAGTGTCACCAATGAGAGAAACTTCACGCTTTAGAAAGAAAGGAAAACTGAGCCTAAGGTACGTAGGTCCATTTGAAATTCTAGAGAGAATTGGGACCTTAGCATATCGTCTTGCGTTGCCACCGAGATTGGCACAAGTGCACGATGTCTTTCACGTGTTGATGTTGAGGAAGTACGAGCCCGACCTGACCCACATGCTTAATTTTGAAGAATTGGACATGGATGACCGTGTGTCATACGTTGAAAGCCCAATTCAGATCGTGGACAGAAAAGAACAAGTTATGCGTACAAAGACCATCCCGTTGGTCAAAAGTGGTCTGGCAACACCACGGTATTGAAGGAGCGATATGGGAGATTGAAGAGTTGATGAGACGTTTGTACCCCCACATGTTTGCTTAAGTATTGTAAATGTTTACATTTTGAGGACGGAATTTTTTATAAGAGGGGAAGAGTTGTGACATCCAAGATTTTCGATCCTGTTTTCTCCTGAATAAATCGGGCATTTTATCGACACGTTTATAGGGTTGTTCTTAGAGCTGATTACTCTCGAGATAACTAGACTATCTAGGGAAGCCATCAAGGAATTTTAACGCAATAGACTTGAGAATTTGATTAGAAATTGGTTGCTTGACCGTGCTCATCTGTCGAGATCATTACAGTATAGATAAAAAATCGATTAGAGATCAGAGATAGGCCTATTTGACTGAGATGTATGGTTAATCATGGGTGACACAATTGAATTGGAAAATTCTCGTCGGCTGATACTAAACTGATTTTCTATCATTTTAGTACCCTTTCATGATAATGGAGGGTTGCCAAATTTGTCGAGTGTGTTTATTATGGCTCGAAGAAAATCGACCACGGGTCATTTGCATTAAAAATTTCTGAAAACTACACAGTAGCCTAGGTTACGCTAAAATCGCGCCGAATGGAAATTAACCGTGAATTCGGTCCGATTTCAGAAATTGAAGATTCCGTCACATCACAATAAATGCTAGGAGCGTCGACTCAGTCTCTAAAGATTTTTTTGCAACCCGAGACTTTTTTTGGAAAAAAGTTGGCATAGGGCCATTTTTGTCTAGAAAAAGCCGGGGATCGTTTTTGATTGTGAAATTTGGAAGCAAGTGGGATCAATTGGTGATGAAAAATACTAATTGGATCTTTGAGGTACCAATTGAATTTATGAGGACCAAATGAGATTGATTTAAGAATGAATCAAGGTCCAATTGAGGAAAAACCGAACCAAATTCGCATGTGCCCACCACCCATCTCAGGCTTCTAGAAGTGAGCTTGTTGGCTGAATTTCAGCCATGGAAGACAGCACACCTTTGAGGACCGATCAAAGGGGCAAATAAGAGGAAAAATTGAACCAAGTGGTTCCCCTTCAACCCAATCTTGTCCCCTCCTCTCTCTCCCATCCTCTCCCTTTAACCTTAGCCATCGACCCCTCTCTCCTCACCTTTCCTCTTTACTGTTTGATCCACTAGAAGCCTCGTAGAAGCCAGCCAAGACCGTTGATGCCGTTTGCTACTCGTCGGCATCGCCGCATGCCATCCACGCCTCGACTGCGTCGCTCGCCTGCTCGCCGTGGACTCCAACGTTCCGACCGCTGCTTCGCGTCTTGTAGAGCTCAGCCGGAGATGTCCCAAGCAGCTTAGGCCCCCGTGAGCTGCTGCCGACCACCATGGACCGCCCCTCTGAGCCCCTGATGCCTTCGCCGATCGTGCCTCCCCATTCCAGCCACCGGCGACGCACCAACTAGCTAAGAACATAAGGCAAGGAAGTGGGTATCTCAGCACTGTTTAAGCCTGTTTCGAGGTGGTTCCCAACCTCAAAACTTAGGCCCGCTTTGGAGAGAATCGTTCCCCGTGACGCTTTCGTCAGTTTGATCCGATCGGCTCGTCAAACAAGTGAGTTTAACTCACTAAACCTCCCTTACTATGCTAATGATGCTTAGGGGTTGATTAGATTTAATTAAGTGTGATTAGGTGGATATATTAGATTAAATTAATGAATTTAGTGTTTTAATGAAGCATGTTAGGTGGTTAGTTAGTGACATTAGCGACTAGACTCATGCTATTATTTATTGAACGAACCTTGGAAATTTTTCGGGTCCGTTTCGGCATCCAATTAGGCATCACTGGCTCAAATTGGATTTATTGGCATTTATTTAATATTTTCGTAATTATTAAATTAATTAATTATTTCCGAAAATTAGGTTGGGATAACCGACAACCGGAATTTTATATTGGTTATTGTGGTGCTTTCTGTTTATTTAATTGAGCACTAGTTTGTGAGAATTGAAGGTGACTTGTGATTGGGGGTATTTTATTCCATAATTAATTAATTTCAGTAATTAATTGAAAATCACCGAGCGTTGGTTGACAGCGCCAAGAATGTTTTGATGGAGTACAGAAAATGGTGGGATTTGTGGAAAGGAAGTTATTATATTGTGGCTAAGACCAACCGTGTACTCACACACGGCTATTTTATCGGGTATGATAAAAAGTGAAAAATCATTGGACGATAAAAACATTGGCTCGATGACTTGGTATGTCATCTCAGAGAAGGACATTATATTATGTCGGCTCAATGACTTAGGATGTCATCTCGAAGAAAGACATTATATTATATTGGCTTGATGACTAGATCTATCACCTTGGAGAATGCATGTGGGCTCGGTGAGTAGGAATATCACCTTGGAGAATGCACGTGGGCTCGGTGACTAGATAAATCATCTTGGAGAATGCACGTGGGCTTGGTGACTAGGTAGGTCATCTTGGAGAATGCACATGGGCTCGGTGATTAGACATATCATTTTGAGAATGCATAGTATTGATTAAAATGACCGGGAAATGGTGTGATTGACATGTAATTGATTAGGTCGATTGATCGGTAAGTCGATTGAGTGAATGATTGGATGTGTTATGTGAATCAATGAGATTATGAATTCTACTGATTTGCAAGATGGAACTGAGGCCAAGGTAAGTCCTCTGACCTGTGTTGTGCTTAGGCAACCCTTAGGGCGTATTGGCTTCCTAATCGGGTCTTAGGAGGTTGAACTTGTTGTATAACCATTTTCAGGTCCCTAGTTGATATTGGTGGAGGACCCAAGGCCTGAAGTTAGAAGGTGAAGCTCGAAGAATCGACGTCCTTTTCGGACTAGCTAGTCATAGGGCAATTCTATTTTGGTGAAAGTCAATTCCCTTTTTGTAGGCTTTTGTGTATAAACCTGTATGTTTATAAAAGGTCTTTTATGAAATAGTTGGCCCTGCTTTCCTATCCCATTGTGTTATTGTTTGGGGATTCATATCTGCTTCCACATGCGTATATTAATAATGAATGGGTCGGCGATGCATCCTGGGACATCGCTATTATATCGACCAAGGAGGGATGGGCGCGCACTCGAGGATCGGGGCGTGACACTTAGACAGAACAATCTCCTCAAATATTCTTCCATGCCGCACTAACTGCTTGCCTATCATCGGAGGATTTTTTTTCCAATCTATTCATTGGATAGAATGATTCAAAGAGATTTTGTGGTTGTTGAACATAAAGATAGAATCTTCATTTGATCTTGATCGCCTATACAATCATAAACTTGGTTTCCATAAGTATAGCTTCCTCATTTGGAACTTGTCTCCAAGATTGATTTTGTCAATCAATTTGATTGACTCAATCAATATATTTTGGGAAAGTGAAATCCTTAATCAGATCACTCGCCGTTGTAAATTATACTCTAAATATGTCTTCGTTTTGGTCGCTTGTCATATTTGATAAGTCACATTATGAACTTGCTTCATTTTGACCTTATCACGTTCTAGACCTATTAGAGGGGGCTATTCATCTTGTTTGTATAAGTGACTCTGGAATAGAACAGACTTTGCTAAAAGTCCTTGCATATTATTCAGAATAACATAATAATATATGCTTGTTTCAGAACATTTTTTAATATAAGCATTGGAACTAGAAAGTTTTGTCAACTTCAAAATCTGGATGGAGTTTTTTCAATATCGTAGAGTTCAAATTAAGTGAAAACATGGCATTTTGCTCTATTTCGGATTAATATAACAAATGGAATGTCTGAAGTTCCATCATATAGAACTAAGCATGGATGAGATACTTTTATTTAATTATGGATTGAACGAGAAATGCCTTACTTGTGTTCATTCGCGAAATAGTTGGTTCATGATTCTACCTTTTTAGGTTTTTGAACAGATTTTTTCTGACAAACAAACAATGAACCATTTCAACACATGTACATATACATTCCCCACCGTTTCTCCTATATGGACCGAACCTATATAGAGATGAGAGATAAAGTTCAAACTAAGCAAAAACATGGCATTTTGATCCATTCAAATATATGGATTAATGGAACGTCCGAGGTTCCGTCATATTGAATTAATCATGGATGAGATACTTTTCTTCAACTATTTAATGCATGTGATGCATTGCTTGTGTTCAATGACATAATGATTGCTTCATAATTTTTTCACCTTCTTAAGTTTTTGAGTAGATTCTTTCTTCTGACAGATAAACAAGGAACCCTTTCAACATGTATAAATATACATTCCCTTTGTTCTTTCTATGCGAACCAAAATTATAAAAAGATGAGCAATAAAATTCAGATTAAGCCAAAACATGGCATTTTGCTCCATTTCAAATGTACATCCAAGGTTTCGTCGTATGGAACTAATCATGGATGAGATACTCTTCAATTATTGGAAGCATAAGACAATTAGTTGTGCTCATTCTTGGAATGGTTGGTTTACGATTCTGATGAACAAACAATGAACCTCTTTAACATGTGTATGTATACATTCCTCACTGTTCCTCCTATACAAACAAAAATTATACACAAATGACTAATAAAGTTCGAACTAAGCAAAAACAAGGCATTTTGCTCCATTTCAAATTTGTGGAACAAACATAACGTCTGAGATTCCTTCATATTAAACTAATCATGGATGAGATACTTTTCTTCACCCATTGAATGCATGAGATACCTTACTTGTCTTTATTTATGGATGATTGATTCATGATTCTTTTACCATCATAGGTTTTTGATCAGATTCTTTCGTCTGGCAAACAAATAAGGAACCATTTCAACATGTATACATGTACATTCCCTAATGTTCCTTTTATACAAGCCAATATTTTATAGAGAGGAGTGATAAAGTTCAAACTAAGTAAAAACATGGCATTTAATTCCATTTTGGATCTATGGAACAATGGGAATGTCTGTGGTTCTGTCATATTGAATTAATCATGGATGCAATACTTTTCTTTAGCAATTAAATGCATGAGATACTTTGCTTGGGCTTATTCATGGAATGATTGCTTTACAATTCTTTCACCATCTTAGATTATTTTAGTAGATTCTTCTTCTAACAAACAAATAAGGAACCATTTTAGCAACTATACATATACATTTCCCACTATTCCTTCTATACGAACTGAAATTATATAGAGATGAGCAATAAAGTTCAAACTAGCAAAAATATAACATTTTGCTCCATTTAGGACCTATGGAACAAATGGAACGTCTGAAATTATGTCATATTAAATTAATCATGGATGGGATACTTTTCTTCAGCCATTAAATGCATAAGATACCTTGCGTGTGTTTATTCACAAAATATTTGGTTCGCGATTCTTTCACCTTCTTAGATTTTTTTGAATAGATTATTTCTCTTGACAGATAGATAAGAAATCATTTCAACATGTATGTATATATACATTGCCCAATTTTCCTCCTATATGAACTGAAATTATATAAAGAGGAGCGACAAAGTTCAAACTAAGCAAAATCATGGTATTTTGGATTTATGGAATATCTGAGGTTTCATCATATTGAACTAATCATGAATAAGATACTTTTTTTTCAACTATCGAATGCATGGGATATATTACTTGTGTTTATTCGCAGAATAATTTATTTATGATTCTTTTACCTTCTTTGTTTTCGGATAGATTATTTCTTTGATAAACAAACAAAGGACCATCTTAACATGTATACATATATAAAGAGGAGTGATAACGTTCAAATTAAGTGAAAAACATGGCATGTTGCTCATTTCGATTAATGGAACAAATGGAGCATTTGAGGTTCTATCATATTGAATTAATTATGTATGTGATACTTTTCTTTAGCCATTGAATGCATGAGATACCTTACTTGGGAATGATTGGTTCATGACTTTTTTTACATTCTTAGGTTTTTGGAT
Organism: Eucalyptus viminalis; assembly: GCA_014182385.1. Lineage (NCBI taxonomy): Eukaryota > Viridiplantae > Streptophyta > Magnoliopsida > Myrtales > Myrtaceae > Eucalyptus > Eucalyptus viminalis. The sequence goes on along the minus strand of CM024529.1, from coordinate 17,724,272 downwards.
AGATTCTTTCTTTTGACAAACAAATGAGGAACCATTTCAAGATGTATACATATACATTCCTTATTGTTCATTCCATACGAATCAAAATTATATAGAGATGATCAACAAAGTTTAAACTAAGCAAAACGTGATATTTTGCTCGATTTTGGATCCATGGAATAATGGAATTTCTGAAATTCTGTCATATTAAATTAATCATGGATAAGATAGTTTTCTTCGGCCATTCAATGCATAAGATACATTGCTTGTGTTCATTCGCGGAATGATTGATTCATAATGCTTTCACCTTCTTAGGTTTTTGGAGAGATTCTTTCTCCCGATAGACAGATGAAGAACCATTTCAACATGTATACATATACATTACCCAATTTTCCTCATATACAAATCGAAATTATATAGAGAGGTGTAATAAAATTCAAAATAAGCAAAAGTATGTCATTTTGCTCCATTTTGAATCTATGGAACAAATGGAATGTCCAAGGTTCCGCCATATTAAACTAATCATGAATGAGATACTTTTTCTTCAGTCATTGAATGTACAAGATACCTTGCTTGTGTTTATTCACAAAATGATTGACTCATGATCCTTTCACATTCTTAGGTTTTTGGATAGATTCTATCTTCTAACAAATAAACAAGAAACCATTACGGCATATATACATATACATTTCTCACAATTCCTCCTATACAAACCGAAATTATATAGAGAGGAATGATAAAGTTCAAACTAAGAAAAATATGGCATTATTTATCATTTTGGATCTATGGAACATATAGAACATTTGATGTTCCATTATATTGAATTAGTCATGCATGAGATATTTTTCTTTCGCCACCGAATGCATGAAATACCTTACTTGTGTTCATTCATAGAATGATTAATTCACGATTCTTTTACATTCTTAGGTTTTTCAATAGCTTTTTTCTTTTGACAAGAAAATAAGGAACCATTTTAATATGTATATATATTCCTCACTATTACTTCTACATGAATCGAAATTATATAGAGGGGAGTGATAAAATTCAAACTAAGCAAAAACATGGCATTTTGCGTCATTTTGAATATATGGAACAAATGAAATGTTCAAGATTCCATCATATCAAACTAAATATGGATGAAATACATTTCTTTAGCCATTGAATGCATGAGATACTTTACTTGTGTTAATTCGTAGAATGATTGATTCACGATTCTTACACCTTAGATTTTTGAATAATTTTTTTTTTCTGACAAACAAACAAAGAATTATTTTAACATGTATACATATACATTCCTCACTATTGTTCCTATACAATCCAAAATTATATAGAAAGTCATAAAATTCAAACTAAGCAAAAACATGGCATTTTACTCCATTTTGGATAAATGGAACAAATGGAATGTTTGAAATTCCGTCATATTGAACTAATCATAGATGAGATACTTTTATTCAATCATTAAATGAAAAAGATACCTTACTTGTGTTCTTTCACCGGAATGATTGGGTTGCGGTTCGTTCACCTTTTTAGGATTTTGAATAGAATCTTTCTTCCAATAAACAAATAAGGAACCATTTCAACATGTATACATATACATTCACTACTGTTCTTTCTATACGAACATAAATTATATAGAGAGGAGCGATAATATTTAAACTAAGCAAAAACATTGCAATTTGCTCCATTTCAAATATATAGAACAAATGGAACATCTGAGGTTCCATCATATTGAACTAATTGTGGATGAGAAAATTTTCTTCAACCATCAAATGCACAAAATACTTGTTTTTCTTTATTCACGTAATTATTGGTTCACGATTCTTTTACCTTCTTAGGATTTTGAGTAGATTCTTTCTTCTCACAAAAAAATAAGGAATCATTTCAACATGCATACATATACATTCCCTAGTGTTCTTTCTATATGATCCAAAATTATATAGAGAGTTGTAAAGTTCAAACTAAGTAAATATATGGAATATTGCTCCATTTTGGATCAATGGAACAAATAGAATGTTCAAAATTCTGTCATATTAAACTAATAATGAAGGAGATACTTTTCTTCAACTACTAAATGAACAACATACCTTGCTTGTGTTCTTTCGTGGAATTATTGGTCTACGATTCTTTCACCTTTTTAGATTTTCTAATAGAATTTTTCTTTTTGATAAACAAATAATGAACCATTTCAACATGTATACATATATATTCGCCACTGTTCCTTCTATACAAATTGAAATTATATTGAGTGGAGCAATAAAACTTGAATTAAGTAAAAACAAGACATTTTGCTCCATTTCATATGTATAGAACAAATGGAACGTCCGAAGTTCTACTATATTGAATTAATCAAGGATAAGATACTTTTCTTTAGCCATCAAATGCATGAAATACCTTGTTTATGTTTATTCACATAATGATTGGTTCATGATTCTTTCATCTTCTTAGATTTTTGAGTAAATTATTTTTTTCTGACAAATAAATAATAAACCATTTCGACACACACACATACACAAATTCCTAATGTTCCTTCTATAAGAACCGAAATTATATAGAGAGGAGTGATAAACTTCCAACTAAGTACAAACATGGAATTTTGCTCCATTTTGAATCTAAGGAACAATTGGAATGTTTGAGGTCCTATCATGTTGAACTAATCATGAATAATATATTTTTCTTCAACCATTGATTGCATGAAATATCTTGTATTTATTCGCGTAATGATTGGTACATGATTCTTTCACCTTCTTAGGTTTTTGAGCAGATTCTTTTTTTTTTTTTTTTTTTGACAAACAAAGAAGAAATTATTTCAATATTAATAATCTAAGAAACAAATGGAATGTTTGAGGTTCCACCATAATCATGAATAAGATACTTTTCTTTAACCATTGAATGCATTAAATACCTTGTGTTTATTCGTGTAATGATTGGTACACGATACTTTCACAATCTTAGGTTTTTGAGTAGATTCTTTCTTTTGACAAATAAATAAGAAATCATTTCAATATATATAATCTAAGGAACAAATGGAATGTTCAAGGTCCTATCATATTAAACTAATCATGGATAAGACACCTTTTTTTCAGTCATTTAATGCGTGAAATACCTTACTTGTGTTTATTTGCGTAATGATTGGTACACGGTTCTTTCACCTGCTTAGGTTTTTGAGTAGATTCTTTCTTCTAACAAACAAACAAGAAATCATTTCAACAAGTATAATCTAAGGAACAAATGGAATATTTGAGGTTCTATCATATTAAACTAATCATGGATAAGATACTTTTCTTTAGCTTTTGAATGCATGAAATACCTTGCTTGTGATTATTTGCATAATGATTGATACACGATACTTTCACCTTCTTAGGCTTTTGAGTAGATTATTTCTTCTAACCAACAAACAAGAAATCATTTCAATATGTATAATCTACTAAAAAAAAATGGAATGTTTAAGGTTCCGTCCTATTGAACTAATCATGGATAAGATACTTTTCTTCAGCCATTGAATGCATGAAATAACTTCTTAGTGTTTGTTTGTGTAATGATTGGTACATGATTCTTTCACCTTCTTAGCTTTTCATGTAGATTCTTTCTTCCAACAAAATAAGAATTCATTTTAATATATATATAATCTAAGGAACAAATGAAATGTTCTAGGTCCTGTCATATTAAACTAATCATGGATAAAACACTTTTTTCTTCAGTCGTTTAATGCATGAAATACCTTACTTGTGTTTATTCATGTAATGATTGGTACCCGATTCTTTCATTTGCTTAGGTTTTTGAGTACATTCTTTCTTCTAACAAACAAACAAGAAATCATTTTAATATGTATAATCTAAGGAACAAATAGAATATTTGAGATTCCGTCCTATTGAACTAATCATGGATAAGATACTTTTCTTCAGCCATTGAATGCATGAAATAACTTCTTAGTGTTTGTTTGTGTAATGATTGGTACATGATTCTTTCACCTTCTTAGCTTTTCGTGTAGATTCTTTCTTCCAACAAAATAAGAAATCATTTTAATATATATAATCTAAGGAACAAATGAAATGTTCTAGGTCCTGTCATATTAAACTAATCATGGATAAAACACTTTTTCTTCAGTCGTTTAATGCATGAAATACCTTACTTGTGTTTATTCATGTAATGATTGGTACACGATTCTTTCATTTGCTTAGGTTTTTGAGTACATTCTTTCTTCTAACAAACAAACAAGAAATCATTTTAATATGTATAATCTAAGGAACAAATAGAATATTTGAGGTTCCGTCATATTGAACTAATCATGGATAAGATACTTTTCTTCAGCTATTGAATGCATGAAATACTTTGATTGTGTTTATTTGCATAATGATTGATATATGATACCTTCACCTTCTTAGGATTTTGAGTGGATTCTCTCTTCCAACCAACAAACAAGAAATCATTTCAAAACAAATGGAATGTTTAAGGTTCCATCATGTTGAACTAATCATGGATAAGATATTTTTCTTTAGCTATTGAATGAATGAAATACCTTATTTGTGTTTATTTGTGTAATGATTGGTACACGATTCTTTCACCTTCTTAGTTTTTTGTGTAGATTCTTTCTTCTAACAAACAAACAAATCATTTTAATATGTATAATCTAAGGAACAAATGGAATGTTTGAGATTCTGTCATGATGAACTAATCATGAATAAGATACTTTTCTTCAGCTATTAAATGCATGAAATACCTTACTTGTGTTTATCTGCTCAATGATTGGTATACAGTTTTTTCACCTTCTTAGGTTTTTAAGTAGATTCTTTTTTTCTAACAAACAAACAAAAAGATCATTTTAATATGTATAATCTAAGGAACAAATGGAAAATTTGATGTTCCGTCATATTGAACTAGTCATGGATAATATACTTTTCTTTAATCATTGGATGCATGAAATATCTTGCTTGTGTTTATTTGCATAATGATTAGTACATGATTCTTTCACCTTCTAAGGTTTTTAAGTAGGTTTTTTTTTTTAACAAACAAATAGGAAGTCATTTTAATATGTATAATCTAAGGAACAAATGGAATCTTCGAGATTCCATCATATTGAACTAATCATGGATAAGATACTTTTCTTTAGCCATTGAATGCATATAAATACCTTGCTTGTGTTTATTTGCGTAACGATTAGTACATGATTCTTTCACCTTTTAGGTTTTTGAGTAGATTCTTTTTTTTTTTTTTTTGACAAACAAGTTAGAAATTGGAATATATGAGGTTTCGTCATATTGAACTAATCATGGATAAGATACTTTTCTTAAGCCATTGAATGTATGGAATACATTCCTTGTGTTTATTTGCATAATGATTAGTACACAATTCTTTCACCTTCTTAGGTTTTTGAGTAGATTCATTTTTTCTTACAAACAAACAAGAAATCATTTTAATATGTATAATCTAAAAAACAAATGAAACATTCGAGGTTTCATAACCTTGAACTAATCATGGATAAATATTTTTCTTTAGCCATGAATGCATGGAATACCTTGTGTTTATTGGCATAACGATTAGTACACGATTTTTTTACATTCTTAGGTTTTTGAGTAGATTCTTTCTTCTAACAAACAAACAAAAACTCATTTCAATATGAATAATCTAAGGAACAAATGAAACTCCCGAGGTTCCATCATATTGAACTAATTGTGGATAAAATAATTTTCTTCAACCATCGAATGCATGAAATACTTGTTTGTGTTTATTCACATAATCATTAGTTCATGATTCTTTTACATTCTTAGGTTTTTGAGTAGATTCTTTCTTTCGACGAACAAATAAGGAACCGTTTCAACATACATATAGTGTTCCTTCTATACGATCCAAAATTATATAGAGAGTTGTAAATTTCAAACTAAGTAAAAATATGACATTTTGCTCCATTTTGGATCAATGAAACAAATAGAATGTTTGAAGTTTCATCATATTACACTAATAATGAACGAGACACTTTTTTTCTTTTTCAGCCATTGAATGAATGAGATACCTTGCTTGTGTTCCTTTGAGGAATGATTGTTTTATGATTCTTTCACCCTTTTAGATTTTTAAATGAAATCTTTCTTCTAATAAACAAATAATTAAACATTTCAACATGTATACATATGCATTCACCAATGTTCTTTCTATACAAATCGAAATTATATTGAAAATAGCAATTAAATTTAAATTAAGTAAAAACATGAATTTTACTTCATTTAAGCTGTATTGAACAAATGGAACGTCCGGCGTTCCATCACATTGAACTAATCATGGATAAGATACTTTTCTTCAGCCATCAAATGCATGAAATACATTGTTTGTGTTTATTCGCATAATGATTGGTTCACAATTCTTTCACCTTCTTAGGTTTTTGAGTATATTCTTTCTTCGACAAACAAATAAGGAAACATTTCGACATGTATTTATACATTCCTAGTGTTCATTCTATACGAACCAAAATTATATAGAAAGGAGTGACAAAATTCAAACTAAGTACAAACATGGCATTTTGCTCCATTTTGGATCAATGAAACAAATAGAATGTTTGAAGTTTCATCATATTACACTAATAATGAACGAGACACATTTTTCTTTTTCAGCCATTGAATGAATGAGATACCTTGCTTGTGTTCCTTTGAGGAATGATTGTTTTATGATTCTTTCACCCTTTTAGATTTTTGAATGAAATCTTTCTTCTAATAAACAAATAATTAAACATTTCAACATGTATACATATGCATTCACCAATGTTCTTTCTATACAAATCGAAATTATATTGAAAATAGCAATTAAATTTAAATTAAGTAAAATCATGACATTTTACTTCATTTAAGCTGTATTGAACAAATGGAACGTCCGGCGTTCCATCACATTGAACTAATCATGGATAAGATACTTTTCTTCAGCCATCAAATGCATGAAATACATTGTTTGTGTTTATTCGCATAATGATTGGTTCACAATTCTTTCACCTTCTTAGGTTTTTGAGTATATTCTTTCTTATGACAAACAAATAAGGAAACATTTCGACATGTATTTATACATTCCTAGTGTTCATTCTATACGAACCAAAATTATATAGAGAGGAGTGACAAAATTCAAACTAAGTACAAACATGGCATTTTGCTCCATTTTGGATCAATGAAACAAATAGAATGTTTGAAGTTTCATCATATTACACTAATAATGAACGAGACACTTTTTTTCTTTTTCAGCCATTGAATGAATGAGATACCTTGCTTGTGTTCCTTTGAGGAATGATTGTTTTATGATTCTTTCACCCTTTTAGATTTTTGAATGAAATCTTTCTTCTAATAAACAAATAATTAAACATTTCAACATGTATACATATGCATTCACCAATGTTCTTTCTATACAAATCGAAATTATATTGAAAATAGCAATTAAATTTAAATTAAGTAAAAACATGACATTTTACTTCATTTAAGCTGTATTGAACAAATGGAACGTCCGGCGTTCCATCATATTGAACTAATCATGGATAAGATACTTTTCTTCAGCCATCAAATGCATGAAATACATTGTTTGTGTTTATTCGCATAATGATTGGTTCACAATTCTTTCACCTTCTTAGGTTTTTGAGTATATTCTTTCTTCGACAAACAAATAAGGAAACATTTCGACATGTATTTATACATTCCTAGTGTTCATTCTATACGAACCAAAATTATATAGAGAGGAGTGACAAAATTCAAACTAAGTACAAACATGGCATTTTGCTCCATTTTGAATCTAAAGAACAAATGGAATGTTCAAGGTCCCGTCATATTAAGGTAATCATGGATAAAATACTTTCTTTTGGAATTGAATATATGAAATATCTTGTATTTATTCATGTAATGATTGGTACACTATTCTTTCACCTTCGTAGGTTTTTAAGTAGATTCTTTCTTCTGAAAAACAAATAAGAAATAATTTCAATATGTATAATCTAAGGAACAAATGAAATGTTTGAGGGTCCATCATATTGAACTAATCATGGATAAAATACTTTTATTTAGCTATTGAATGCATGAAATACCTTATTTGTGTTTATTCACGTAATGATTGGTACACGATTCTTTCATCTTCTTAGGTTTTTGAGTAGATTCTTACTTCTAACAAATAAACAAGAAATCATTTTGATATGTATAGTCTAAGGGACAAATGGAATGTTTGAGGTTCTGGCATATTGAACTAATCTTGGATAAGATACTTTTCTTCAACCGTTGAATGCATGAAATGCCTTACTTGTGTTTATTCACGTAATGATTGGTACACAATTCTTTACGTTCTTAAGTTTTTGAGTAGATTCTTTCTTCTAACAAACAAACAAGGAATCATTTCAATATGTATAATCTAAGGAACAATTGGAATGTTCAAGGTTTCGTCATATTGAACTAATCATGGATAAGATACTATTCTTCAACCATTGAATAGATGAGATACCTTGTGTTTATTTGTGTAATGATTGATACATAATTCTTTTACCTTTTTAGGTTTCTAAGTAGATTCTTTCTTCTACCAAACAAACCATAAATCATTTTAATATGTGTAATCTAAGGAACAAATGGAATATTCGAAATTCCATCATATTGAACTAATCATGGATTAAGATATTTTTCTTCAGCCATTAAATGTACACGATTCTTTCACCTTCTTAGATTTTTGAATAGATTCTTTGTTATACCAAACAAACAAAAATTATTTCAATATGTATAATCTAAACAACAAGTTGAACATTCGAGGTTCTGTCATATTGAACTAATTACAGATAAGATGTTTTTCTTGAGTCATTGAATGCATGAAATAACTTGCTTGTGTTTATTTGCGTAATGATTGGTACATGATTCTTTACGTTCTTAAGTTTTTGAGTAGATTCTTTCTTCTGACAAACAAACAAGAAATCATTTCAATATGTATAATCTAAGGAGCAAATGGAATGTCCAAGGTTCTGTCATGTTAAATTGATCATGAATAAGATACTTTTCTTCAGCCATTGAATGCATTGTGTTTATTTATGTAATGATTGATACACGATTCGTTCACCTCCTTAGGTTTTTGAGTAGATTCTTTCTTCTGACAAACAAACAAGAAATCATTTCAATATGTATACATATTCATTCCCTAGTGTTCCTTCAACACGAACCAAAATTATGTAAGGAGGAGTGAAAAAATTCAAACTGAGTGAAAAAATGGCATTTTGCTTTATTTCAAATTTATGGAACAAATGGAATGTCTGAGGTTCCATCATATTGAACTAATGATGGATGGGATGCTTTTGTCTTAGCCGTTTAATATATGAGATATCTTGCTTGTGTTCATTCGCCGAATGATTGGTTCATGATTCTCTTACCATTTTAGGTTTTTGAATAGATTCTTTCTTCTGATCGTTGACTCTTGAATTTATACCCAATAAATCAAATATGCATTTTTTATTATAATAGAACACAATAAATTAATAAAAAACAAAAATAGGTAATAATAAATAAAAGACAATCCAATTCGGCCATTTATTCATTGACATTGGCCTAATGATGCAACCCAATTTACCTCACCTAGACCCATGAAAACCCATGAAATTAAGCCAATGGAGCCTTATATGACAAAACAACTTCTTTCTCAATGGCAAAAGCTTTTGATCAATTAGGGTGTGTTTGGCAACTTGCCAAATTGTAATAATTTATGTTCTTTTGTTCTCGAGAGTAGATTTGGAACATAAATTCGTTTGGTAAAATTTTTATTCTCAGGAACAAATTTCTATTTTTTGTTTTTGGAAATAGATTTGGAATAGAATCAAGAAGTAAAAAAAGGTTAATTCTTTGTTCCTGGGACCAATTTCAGAATCAAGCCAGCCCATTTTTTTTCTCTTTTCTCTTCTTTCTTCTTGTTCATCTTCCCTCTCTTCTTTTCTCTTCTTTAACCACTACCGCCGCCACTGTCCATCGCCGCTGGTCACTGGCGACTAGTCTGGCAAGCTCGCCGGAGGCAAGGTTGGGTTTCCCTTGGCCACTGGTGTGACATCTTGATTTTCGACTCTGCTTTTGACTAAATGAAATGGGCTTTTTATCGACATGCCTATAGCCTTTTTCTCTGAGTTGGCCACTCACGAGATAACTATTCTATCAGGTGAAGCCGTTAAGGAATCTAAACGCAACAGACTTGAGAATTCGACCAGAAATCGACTGCTTGACTATGCTAATCTACAAGGGTCAATACGGCACCGTCAAAATCGATTAGAGACCGGAGATAGGTTGATTTGATACAGGCATGTGATTAAAGTGTTGGTGATTCCACCTAATTGCAAAATTCACGTTGAACGACACTAAATCGATTTTTTTGTCGTTTCTGTACCCTGTGCCTGTATTTGAAACCTTAAGATTTTCACGACAACCGAGAGTCGCTTATTAGTCAAAGATGCATGATGCGGTTCGAAAATAATTGACCACGGGTCAAATGCTATAAAAATTCCTAAAAGCTACTCGGTAAGTTAGGTCACGCTAAAATCGCGTCTGGTTGAAATTAACCACGAAATTGAACCCGATTTCAGAAATTGAAAGTTCTGTCGTGTCACGATTTATTTAAGGAACATTGATTCATCATTCGAAGAATTTTCGGCGAGTCCGGAATTTCGGCGAAAAATAAAAGTTGGGCTATATTAGATTAGGACTGTTTTTGGGTGGATTTTTGGCTTTTAAGTGGGATCAATTGGCGAGGGATTGCAAGAATTTATTTGGGACACCTTAGCTGGAATTTTTGGGCACCAATTGTATTTAATTGAAGAGAATTTTATTTGAATTTGATGGGGAATGATGCAAATTCGTATGCTGAGGGGGCAACAACATTTTGGACCATTTTGGTGGCTTCTTGGGGAAGCTTGGTGAAGGAAAATGGGCATGGGGATAGGGCCGAAGATGGTGGGGGCAACACTTAAGTGTTTGAGATATTATCTGTAGACTTTGGAGGCCATTGTTCCCTTGACTAGCTGTAACCCTTCCTCATTCTTCTTCCTTGCCTCATCTTTCTCCATTGTTGCTGTCTTTGAAGAAGAAAACCATCAGAGAACCAGAGAAACCAGCTTCTTCTTCTTCCTCGGCCCTTCATCTTCCTCCATTATTGAAGCTTCAAGCCAAGCCAGCTCAACTAGCCCTTGCCGAACTAGTTAGCATTGCCCGAGCCAGCCGCTGCACCGCTCGACCAGCCCGTCCTCTAGCCGAGGCCAGCCCCTTAACGCCTCACCACCGCTCTGCCTCGCTACCTCCACACATCAGCCACATCCAGCACCACTAGCAGCTCGTCCAGCTCGCCAACCCGCCACTTTAGCCGCACCGACCAACCTCAACCAGCAGCTCACAGAATTGAAACCAGCAGTAACCGTGAGGCTTGTTGGCTATTTTTCAATCTCTTTCGGGCCTCCGTTGGAGCCACTGTAGACACGGGTCTTCACCGCCTTCACATTGTCGTCTTTGTGAACCCATCAGCTCGCTAAACTGATAAGTTAACTCCCTAATGCTTGATTAGGTTGTTAATTGCACTTAGGAGGTTAGTTTAGTGTTAATTAGCTTAGTTAGATTAGTACTAAGTGAGATTAGCCTTAAGATGAATTAATACTAATCTATAATGGTTAGATTAGACTTAACATGGATTAGTATTGATCTAATTAGTGAGATTAGCACTAATGAGGATGGATTAGTCCAATTGAGTGGATTTCCCTTGGATTTGGATTCTAGACCCTTGCTGTTTGCCATTTTTGTGGATCGAAATGTGTTAAGATTTTGAAGTTGATTCCTTATTGAGAATTTTTTTAGACATCTTCAGATATAACATATATTTTACTCAATATTTTAGGGATTTTAAAAAAATGAGATATATGCTTCGTCATTTCAAAATAGAACCTTTGTTTTCGCTGGAGCTGGTGACCTTTCCGGATTCAAGGGATTTTTATCAACTCTTAGAGTTTAAATTTCGAAATGGTTTCTTCATGAAAGTTGTTTGTCACCTCTTTCAGTTTAACATAGTCAAATTTTAGATCAAATGGACAAGTTTTGGATCTTGAACCAAACTGATTTTGGAAAACAGACTTTCTGTAAACGGATTCAGTTTTCGTACTGGATTGAGCGATTTACTGGGCTTAATCTAGAAGGATCTGAGTCAAGGTGTCTTCATGAAAAATGTTCTTTTACGAGTCATTTACAAAATATTCAAATTCAGGAATTTTTCAAACTCGTTTGATTAGATTTCTGGATTTAAACTCGGAGATGCGCGAGTGGACTATTTCTGCCAGTTAGGACCAGTAGTAGTTTGTGATTTTTCTTGATGCTTTGCTTGCTAAAAATTGCACATTTGGTGATGTGATTGACCTGTGATATGCTTAGAAGTTATGCGTGATGATGCACGAATGGTTGTGCCATGGTTGTGGTTTATTGTTATTGCTTTATGTGGCGACTATTGAAAGAGGATGAGATGTGTTGAGAAAACTGAATTGTTGTGAGCAAGTAAAGGACTAAGTGTGCACGATAACAAAACTTCGTATGAACCACCTCTAGAACCTTGTACCATTACTTATGATAGTCGAGAACTAAGTGCTACATGATAGCGTGACTTCGTGGGAGCCACCTCTAGTACCTTGAGCTATTGCTTATTATAGTCGAGAACTAAGTAATACACAACAGCATGACTTCGTGGCAGCCACCTCTAGTACCTTGAGCTATTGCTTATTATGGTCAAGGACTAAGTGTCACACGATATCAGAACTTCGTGGGAGGGGGCACCTTTAGAACCTTGAGTCTCATATTGAGTTTGAGTTCGAGTTCGAGTTTGAGTATTGAGTTGGAATGTGGAGTCGGAATATTAAGTTGGGATGTTGAGTTTGAATTTAGAGTTTGAATATTAAGAGTGAATATCGGGTGTGAATTGAACCATCGATATGAGTTACCCATGCCTGATTATGAGACAAAATTGTGTGGCATGGAATGTGACGTGTTATAACGATTTGTTTGATAATCGGGACTCCTGTGATTTGTTTGATGAGTGATTTGATGTGTTCCAGTTCTTAAATGCATTTGCTGTATGCATAAGTATTTATGAGGTGCACTAATGTGTAGGAAGGTGCTAAGGCGTGATAAGTTCTAAGTGGTGTATGTTTAGGACGCTTTTGAGTGAATTTTCGTCCGAATCAAGGTTTAGAGTGTTGACTCACTGAGATTTATATTCACCCCGTAGTGGTTTATAAATTTTCAGGTCCTTAGTCTGGACATACCGGAGGGTGTCATGGAGGATCCCGAGCCAAAGTCAAAGGGATTCGGAGTAGAGGTTGTCCGGTAGTTCTTTTAGGGCAGACCTTAATGTGCATACTTATAGGACTAACTTGGATTGTATATAAAGTGTGTTTATATGAAATTGGGTTGTCTTGCTTTTATATTCCATGTTTGTTGTTGTCCGAGGTTTGTTTAATTTGCTTTCGCATGTGCATAGAATAAAAAGGGTCAGCGATGCGTCCGGGAATGTTGCAAATTTTAGTCAATCGCCAAGGGGTATGTGTGTGCCCGGGGTTCGAGGCATGACAACTGGTGAGGCTCAACCTCGCCTAGATCTATTAAGGCCGAGCTCCCCCAACCGTCGGTGGGGCTCGACCTTGCCGGGCCACCGTGAGGTCGGTGTCACCCGGCCAAGGCGAGGCCAACCTCGTGGTGGCTTGACAAGGTTGAGCTCTGCCTGTGGCTGGGCAAGCTCGGCCTCACTAGATTTGGGTGAGGCCGCTTGCCCAGCTAAGGCTTGGTCGAGCCTCGCCCAGCGTCGATGGAGCTCGGCGGATGAGGCGTGGGCTCGGCAAGGGCCGGTAACGCTTTGGCAAGGTTGCTAATCATCGTCTGGCCAGTCGCCGGTCATCCCAAGGCCGGTGACCGCCAACCCTTGAAGAAAGAGAGGAGAAAGGAAAGAAAAAAAAGAAAAGAAGAAAAAAAAAGAAAAAAGCAAAGATTATTTAAAAATTAAAAGAAAATGATTTTTTTTTGGTAAGGTAAGATATATATTGACTTTTAACCGAAAGAGCTATACAACAATTAATTCTCGGCACCAACAAAACTTGCACTCATAGAGACAACAATGTTTATACAAGTGGAAGGGTGCCGAGAGTGAAAGGAGAAAGATGGGAAGCCAAAATAGTAGCAACCTTTGAGCAAACAGTGTAGAGAAAACCAAACACCTAGGAAGAGAATATAGAGGGATCAAGTCCCCAACTACCTTGAATCCTCCTATTCCTTGGCGTGTCCGCAACATTGCTAAAAGTTGTAGCCTTGTCCTTGACGACTTTGAGTAGGTGTTTTTTCAAAGCAGGCACAAACATGATCTGGCTCCGGAAGAGAATGTTATTCCTTGTCTTCCAAATGAGGTGACAAAGGGCTCCAAATGCAAACCGAGCATTGCACTAAGAGAATTCATTGCCGGAGAGAAATTTGATGGCCCAAAGTAGATTTTCCATCCACGATCTATTTTGCCAAGGGAGGTTTCATTTCGCAACCCAAAACAAAGCCAAACTAGCAGTAATATTGCATTTAAAAAACAGATGATCAATAGAATCAGGTCTTAAATTGCAAAAACATCCGCAATCCTATCGTAGGATAGTAAAAAAACCTGAGTGGGTAACCAATTTCTAGTGATGAGCCACAGGTGAAACCGGTACCTAGGGGAGTGCGTAGTGTTCCAGATGAAGGAGAACCATGGGATGATACTTCTCTTTGGTTGAATTGCTTCCCAAGCAGAGGTGATCGAAAAGGATCAAAAGGGGAGCTCCAGCCAATAAAACAATTCGGGTAATCCGAGAGTATCGAAAGAGTGTGCGTCCACGGCTCTAGGATGGCCTTGGTGGCTTGGCCCGGAAGGGAGGAAAGGTCCGCAACGGTAGCCTGCCTGGAAAGTGCCAAACGATAGATGTACGCACCATTAAAAGAAAATGATTTGTAGTATAAATTTTGAGAACGGTGCCAAACACAATTCTATTCTAGGAATTGAAATTTTGAACAGTTACCAAACGGTTTAAAATGCTTAGAAATTGTTTTTGGGAACAGAATAAAAAAAAAATCATTTCTGATTTGAAATTGTATTCGGAAATAGAAGCGTTACTAAACCCGTCTTCGAAGAACTCATGAAAGACGAGGAAAGGC
Organism: Eucalyptus viminalis; assembly: GCA_014182385.1. Lineage (NCBI taxonomy): Eukaryota > Viridiplantae > Streptophyta > Magnoliopsida > Myrtales > Myrtaceae > Eucalyptus > Eucalyptus viminalis. The sequence goes on along the minus strand of CM024529.1, from coordinate 17,709,132 downwards.
GCAAGAGACGGAAGCGGAATGAAGCAAATGAAAAGTGAGAGAGAAGCACGAGTGAGATAAACGTCTGCATTAGATTCCCTTCTCTCTTTTGCACAAAAGAAAAGCGCGTAACATGATTCAGGGGAGCTCACACATTCTCTCTAAGAGATACCTACGCGCATGGACATGAATGAATCCCCTCGTTTGAAACTCCCGGAGGAGAGGAACCCTCTCAATTCTCATCTAAGGGAATACAATCTTGCTGCTCGTAGCTGGTGAAGTCGCACTCAGCTCTCCCTGGTTTTATTTTGTTTTCCAGTGATGAAAGCTCGAAGAACTTGGATTTCGTTCAAGGCTTGTTCACTAGCGTCAACCACCAGGGGCAGCTTTCTTTGTCGATTTCTTGTCGTCGTAGCCATCACCCACCTAAGCCGTTCGCCATTCTCGAGTTGTGCAGCTTCACCCCTATTTTGCTCAGTATCCTAATTCACTACCTCGAAGAGTTCCATTCTTGTTTAACCACTTTTCGGTGAGGATGATCTTCATCACTGAAGTATCTAGGAGCCCTATTCTTCAATCTTCTCACCATTCGAAGCTAAAACCCAAGGTTAGTTGAATATGAGCTCATGTTCTATCTTCATATGCTCTTCGCATTAGAGAGTGATCAAGAATTCTAAGTTTTGTTTGTGAAAGATTTAATTGCTATTGAAGTTCACTTGATAATCCGAACCTATAATATTGTCGCTAGGATGGTGTGGCGGCAAATTACTGTTTCACTATTGCATTTAGACTCAGGGCCGAGATGCCTACCTTTTGCTCAATGAAATGCTCAAGTTAAATCAGAGTCATTTAGTTCCTTCTTGAGCTTGTCTTCTACTTATTGATTGCTAGATGTAGTCGAGTCATATTTGAAACTGAACCATTGATGAAATAAGTTTGCCAAAGTCGAGTAGAGTCTTATGGTTCCTCATGTCCATTTGTTTGTTAACTGAATATGCTCTACTCTGTTTTGAAGAAGAAAGGTAATTAAAACAGCATGATCTGGATTTGAACCAAATTAGTACTATTCAAGTTTACATCAGTGATTGTAGATATTTTGAAAAGATTTCATATGGAATTGGTCTATAGTCCGAACTTATTGTGCCTTTGTTTTCCTCCTCAATCTGATGTGTGACATCCTAGGTTTTCAGTTCTGTTTTCTACTGAATAAATCAGGCATTTCATCGACGCACTTATAGGGCTGTTCTCAGAGTCGATCACTCTCGAGATAACCAGACTATCTGGGGGAGCCATTAGGGAAATTTAATGCAATAGACTTGAGAATTCAACCATGAATCAGCTTCTCAACCGTATTCATCTTTAGAGGCCATTATGGCATAGTTAAAAATCGATTTGAGATCAGAGATAGGTTAGTTTGACTAAGACGTGTGGCTAATCGTGGGTGACACCACTAAATTGGAAAATTCCCGTCGGCCAACACTAGACTGATTTTCGCATTGTTTTGGTACCATGTGTCCATATTTGAATCATCGAGATTTTACATGACAATCGAGAGTCGCCATTGAGTCGAGTGGGTTCATTGTGGCTCGAAGAAAATCGACCACGGGTCATTTATACTAAAAATTTGTGAAAACTACCCGGTAATCTATGTCACGCTAAAAACACGCTGAATTGAAATTAACTGTGAATTAAAGTCTGATTTCAGAAATTAAAGATTCTGTCATGTCACAATAAATTCTAGGATTATTGACTTAGTCTCAGAAGATTTTTCTAAAACTCGAGGCTTTTTGGGAAAAAGTCGTCGCAGGACCGTTTTTGTTCAGAAAATGCCGGGGATCATTTTTGATTGCGCAATTGGGATGCATGATCGATATATGGGTGAAGAAAAATACTAATTTGAGTATTGACTCAACGAAGAAATTTATTGAGGCCAAATGAGATTGAATCGAGCAAGGATTGGTGTCCAATTGAGAGAAAATGCTTGCAAATTCGTGTGCCCCCCATGGCCTAGCCAATTTGGACCAATTCAAGGTTGCAAAGGGAGGCTTTGGTGGCCTAAGGAGAGCCAAGGATGGATGCATGGCCATGGATGGTCAAAGGAGACAAGAAATTGGAAGAAATGGCCGTGGTGGCCCACCCCCTTATCCCTTCCCTTCCTCTCTCTTTCCCCTTGCCGTCCACCCCACTTCTCTCTCCTCATTGTCTTGCTCGACACACCAGCAACAGCAAGAAGCGAGCGGAAGCTAGAAAACCGCCGGAGATAGCAAGCCACCACACCCCCGCATGCCATCCCCGCCTCGCACGCACGACGCTATCACTGCTCCGCCTTTGCACGCGCATGCTATCCTCCCCCACGCCGTTCCAGCTCACTGTTCCAGGAGGTAGTCTCGCTGTCCAGCCATGCCAGCCACTGCCGGAGCTCCCTCCACCACTGGTTTGCTCCGGTTTGGACCCGAGATCGTTCCCGCTACCTTTCCCGAGTCTCACCGCACCAGACCGGTTCTGTTTTCCTTGTTTTGTAGCCAAGATCAGAGGAGAAACAAATGGGTTTCTAGCCACCTTTGTGACTCGTTTTTAGGTGGTTCCAAGCCTCAAAACCTAGGCTCACTTTGGAGAAAGTGGGCCCCCGCGACGTTCCCGGCGTTTTTGTCCGAACGGCTTATTTGACAAGTGAGTTTAGCTCACTAATCATCTATTAGTCGGTTAATGATGCTTAAGGGCTGTTTAGATTTAATTTAGTGTAATTACATGGATAAATTAGATTAGAATAGTTAATTTATTTATCTGTCGTTGCATGTTAGGTAATTAGTGGTAGCAATAAGCAAATAGACACGTACTAGTATTTATTGAACGAACCTCAGAATTTTTCCGGATCTGTTTCAGCATCCAATTACGCATTACGGGCCTAAATTAGATGTATTGCTATTTATTTATTATTTTTGTAATTATTTATCTATTTATTTATTTCCCGTAAATTAGACTGGGATAGTTGACGATCGGAATTTCGTGCTGATCGCAGTGGTGATCTTTATTTATTTAATTGAGTACTTGATTGTGCAAATTGAGTGAAATTATGTGGATGAGTACTTTACTTTAAAATTAATTAATTTTGGTAAAGAAATGAGAAATTGATTTCATTGTATCATGTTGGCTCAATGACTGAGGATGTCATCTAGGAAAAAGAATAGCATTGGCTTTATGATTCAATCTGTCACCTCGGAGAATGCACGTGGCTCGGTGATAAGGAATATCGCATCGGAGAATGGGCATGGCTCGGTGATTGGTTCTATCATCTTAGAGAATGCATGTGGCTCGGTGATAAGGAATATCACCTCGGAGTATGCACGTGGTTCAGTGATTGGTTCTATTAGTTGAGACTGGATAGCAATGGCTAGAATGACCGGGATATGGTCAGATTGACATGTAATCGACTAGATCGATTGATCGATGTTTCGATCTGTTGTGATTGTTTGGGTACCTATTGAACTGTACTAATTTGCAGGTGATATCTAAGGTCAAGGTAAGTCATTTGACCCGTGTGTGCATAGGCAGCCCTTATGGCATATTGGTTTCCTAATTGAGTCTTAAGGGGTAGAGTTCACTCAGACGTCATCTCACTGGTTATTATATAACCATTTCAGGCCCCTAGATGACAACACCTCCACCTCCTCGTCCTCCTATGTATTTTGGTATTCTTGAAGAGATCTCAGAGATAGCATACCACTTTCATATACATAACCAGCCCGAGGGACTGGAGTACATACTGGTTAAGTCGACCGTCTGGGTTGACGTGTGTAATGATGCCTTGAGACCCCATGAGTATCGATAGTGGTACCGTCACTACCATGATGGGCGAAGAGAGGGTCCCATATTAGAAAGTGATGTACCTTTGTACATATTGGAAGAGGCGTTTGGAGAAGGTACAACAGATCCTAAGGACGGGTCGATAGTGGATGCCAAGGATCCTAAACTCGAGGACGATTCACATACTCCCGTGTACTCCATCGAAGATGCTAACTAGAGTAAAGAGGAAGGGGAGATAGTCGAGCAAGAGGAGGAACCGGAGGAGGATCAGGAATGGGAATGGCTAGAGTAGGAACCTGAGGACTAGCCTGAGGTGAATTTTGAGGAGGAAGAGCTCAAGGACAAACCTGAAGTAGAAGAAGAAGAATCTGAAGAAGAGGATGATCTAGAGGAGGATCCAGAGCACGACTTGGATGAGGACCGAGATCCTATCCTGTTTGCAAACCTAGGTTGTGGACTGATGTATGATAGATCAGACTTCTGTGAATAGTATTATATTACATACTATGAGGTTTGCTCTGTATAAAAGTGTAGTTGTGGTTTTTCAGGTGTGAAAAATATGGCCCTACTTTTCTATCCCATTGTTTTATTGTTTGGGGATTATTTTATGCTTTCGCATGCATATTAAAATAAAAGGGTCAGCGATGCGTCTTAGGATGTCGCTATTAATTGACCAGGTGAGGGATGGACATGTACTTAAGGATCGAGGCGTGACATCTAGCTTAAGTGGTATCAGAGCAAAGTTCAAGATTGGAGTGACAAAGAGCGATGGTTTATGGGATAGTAGTAGGAAAGGCCTTTAAATTCATGCCAGTGCATATCTGTGTTAGCTGAGTGCTAGAATTGCTTGTTGTTTGGATCGCTCTATTTCTAATTCGGTGCTAAATTGGAAACAGTTGTCAGTAGATAAAAGCTAAACTATGAGCGATCAGGAGCCAAGAACTCCTAGCAAAAGGACCGTTTGTGCCGTGGCTCGGGGTAAAACGCCGACCAAGGTCGGTACCCGAGGAGGCCAAGGTTGAGCGTTAGCTCAGGCTAGCGCGAGTAGAGTGGCACCACCTGCAGTGGATGCCGGGGTAGCAGCTCCTGGTGATCCCAAACTAGAAGGGATTATGCAGGCGCTAGAGGCCATGAGAGATGTCATGGCACAGTAGACTTTGAACCAAGCCGCCATTGTTGCTGCTGTACCTGCCGTCGCACCTGTTGTCGCACCTGCCGAAGCTCAACCTGAGAATATTTTGGCATAGAGAGAAAGGCCGATCCACAAGCTGGTGGAACAATTCTTGAGGTTGAAAGGCCAATAGACCCTGAAGTTGCTGCCTTATGGGTTCAAAAATTGGAAAAAGGCTTTTGCACTACTAATGTGCAACAAGACTGAGAAAGTGGTTCTTGCAACTTACCAACTGGAGGGAGTTGCAAATACTTGGTGGAGAACTACCTGAGAAGTAGTGTTTCCAGAAGGTGTTGCCCCTCAGTGGAACGCTTGCCTTGAGGCTTTCAATGACAAATATTTTTCTGAAACTGCTAGGGAGATGAAGATGGCAGAGTTTCAACATCTTCGCCAAGGCCCCATGACTGTGGATCAATATGAGGCAAAGTTCGCTGAACTTTCACAATATGCTCATGAATTGATTGAAAATTCGGTGAACTGAGTGAGAAGGTTCAGGGACGGATTCATGCTAGACTTGAGGAGTGTATTAATTTTGCTAAATCTGAGGAATTATAATGAACTATACCAGAGAGCCCAGATGATTGAGAGAGATCAGAATGAGAGAGCCGCCACCTTTAGGTCAAGAATTAATACAAACAAAGATGCAATTCGCCAGGGAAAGAGGCCCATGCCTGGAGGCAGATTCCAGGTCCGGCCTAACAAGAAGGGTGGATTTAGTAGATCAGTGCCCAATAGGAGTGAACCGTGTCGTGTTTGTGGAAGACGACATGGGTCAGCCCCTTGCCAAGCTAGGCCGGGAGGGCATTTTGAATGTGGCCAATAGGGCCACATAACTAGAAATTGTCCTGGAAGACTAAGAGGACAACCTTAGTTACTGCCGCTGCCGCAGATGGGACAAATCCGAGGGTATGCCCCTCAGAATGTGCCACAGGGAGGACAGCTGAGACCTCTAGTTCAGGACACCGTGTATGCAATTACACAGGGTCAGACAGAAGTTGAGCCTGAAGTGATCACAAGTATGGTTTCACTAAACGACCATCCTGCTTACGCTTTGTTTGATCCGAGAGCAACTCACTCCTTCATTGCCGAGCAATATGTTAAGTTAATAGGATCCAGTCCTATATTATTGGAGTCCGCAATTTGCATATCTACACCCTTGAAGGGTAAAGTTATTATTGCTTTGGGTTGTTCGGGGTGCAAGTTATCCATTGGTGAGCGAGTGGGGAAAATAGATTTATTAGTCCTAGCCATGTATGACTTTGATTTAATTATTGGCATGGACTGACTCACCAAGCAACGAGCTAAAATGGATTGTTATCATAAAGCAATTCAGTTTGACTTGTTAGAGGGTGAGAGCTTTGAGTTTATAGGAAGTCGAGGAGGACCCTCGATTGTCCTAATCTCGTTGCCAGAGGCAACTCATTTGTTAGACGAGGGTTGCCAAGGTTACCTACTTGTCAACCATCGTGGATACGACAATTGAGGAACTGAAAATGGAAGACATTTCAGTCGTGCAAGAGTTTCCTGATGTCTTTCCAAAAAAATTGCCAAGATTGCTGCCAGAGAGAGAAATCAAATTTCTAATTGAACTAGCATCCGGGACAGAGTCAATTTCTAAAGCTCCTTACCGTATGGTGTTATTTAAGTTGAAGGAACTAAAGGTGCAGATGCAAGAACTTTTGGATAAAGGATTTATTTGTCCTAGTGCGTCACCTTGGGGAGCACAAATTCTGTTTGTAAAGAAGAAAGATGGTTCGTTGCGTCTGTGCATCGACTATCGATAACTTAATCAAGTAACGATCAAGAATAAGTATCTACTCCCTAAGGATCGATGATTTGTTTGATTAGTTGCAAAGAGCGTCGATATTTTCAAAGATCAAGTTAAGGACAATATATCATCAGCTGAGAATTAGGAAGGAGGACATTCTTAAGTCAGTATTTCGTACTCGGTATGGTCAGTACGAGTTCATTATGATGCCATTTGGGTTGACGAATGCTCCAGCTGCCTTCATGGACTTGATGAACCGAGTATTCAAGGAATATCTATATCAGTTTGTGATCGTGTTCATCGATGATATCTGGTATATTCGAGAAGTGATGAAGAGCACGAGAATCATTTGAGATTAATGCTACAGAAGTTGAGAGTCCATCAGTTGTATGCTAATTTTAGCAAGTGCGAGTTTTGGTTGACTCGTGTTGCTTTCTTAGGACATGTTATTTTAGGCGAAGGAATTTCTATGGACCTAAGCAAGATCGAAGCCGTGATCAATTGGCCAAAACCAACTATAGTGACAGAAATCAGAAGTTTTCTAGGTTTGGCAGGATATTACAGACAGTTTGTGGAAGGGTTCTCATCTTTAACATCGCTACTGACAAAACTCCTTAAGAAAGAAGAGAAATTCGTAAGGACAGACAAGTGCGAGCTTAGTTTTCAAGAGCTGAACAAAAAGCTGACTACCACACCTGTGCTAACCATTCCATCTGGCCCTGGAGGATTCGAAATCTACAATGATGCATCATTCAGAGGATTGGGTTGTGTGCTGATGCAACATGGCAGAGTTGTTGCATATGCTTCTTGTCAGTTGAGGCCTCATGGATAGAATCACCCGATGCATGACTTAGAGCTCGCAGCAATTATTTTTGTCCTGCAGATTTTGAGACATTATCTATGCGGGGAAAGATTTCAAATCTTCACGGACCATCAAAGCCTCAAGTACCTGTTCTCTCAGAAGGAGTTGAACATGAGACATTGC